>JBBMKA010006654.1:0-10032 GCA_037833695.1 Sechiopsis laciniata | reverse complement strand
ATGTATTAACCACAGGTCCTCGAGGAGGGGTAAAGGGTCCCTTACCTTGGCCGAAACCCCGAGCAACGCTCCAAGAATCTCCTGGTAGCTTAATTATTCAATCACAACTCTGAGCCCTGAAACAAACAAACAGGTCAAAACTAGCACCTCGGACCATCAAAAACTGATCCAATAAATCAAATTTACCAAATAGGGAAAAACCTCGAAAACTGTGTCCCAACAGCTACATGTGCCTCACAAACTCGACTCGAAGAACGAGAAACAGTTTGGGTCAAATCTGGTCAAACGAAAGATCAAAGGGTTAATAATTACCATTTAAACAATTAATAAACCAGTAACCAAACAACCTTTAAGCCAAACACTTTTTTACATCTACAACCAAACACTTATTATTCTCGTGCCCAAACAACTACTACACCTCTAACAAACAGCTTTAATCCATAGCCTAAATAACATAAACCAGCAACCAAACATGCTTTATCCATAACTTAAATGAATTTAAACCACTAGCCAAACAACCTTAATCCATAATTTAAATAACTTAAACTTAGAAACAAACAACCCCTATTCACAACTTAAATAGGCTTAAACTTGAAAATAAACAACATTAATCCATCGCTTGAATAACATATACCCTTAGTCAAACATGCTTATTCTCAACTTAAAATGGCTTTAACCTTGCAAACAAACACTCTTTATCCTTATTTTAGATGATCCTAAACCAACAAGCAAACACCTCTTATTCTCAACTTAAATAGATTTAACCCAGCAGCAAACAATCTAAAACCCCAAATTAAATGAATTTAAACCCATAAACAAACATCCTTCTTCTTCTCCATTTGGGTTCCACTTAAACAAAACACAAAGGAAGAGCTCACCTGAGAACAGCTCTAGTGAAGCCCGACGGCAGCGATGACTTCACTCTCTCTCTCTCGCGAACCCAAGCAACCACGATTCTCTACTCAAACCCAAACCTTTCGCGAAACCCATGAACCCACGCAAACTCGCCTCCTATAACGCTGGCGACAATGACCTACTCTGGCAAGCTTCACGGCGGCTACGAACCTACATAGAAACTCTGAGCTTCAACAGCTCTAACGGCAGCTGACCTTGCCTACGACGATGAAACCCACACGCAACGCACTCCTCATGGCGGCTGAAACGACGACAAGCAACGAAACCCACACCAACGATGACGACACAAGAAAAACGACTGGAGGACAAGGTGACCTTCGCGGCTAAGCTTGATCGGAAGAAGGCGCCATATTTCAACCAAAAAAAAACATGAAGGGCTGGGAAAGATGACAATGAACAGTAATTTAGGGTTTCTCTAATCTCAAAATACACTTAAATATCAATGGGTAAAAGACCCATTTACCCATCCATTTTAAACTTATTACAAAAACTGCCATCAACCTCAATTAAATTTCATTTAATCAAATAGCACCACAAACTTGGGTTATTACAAGTTGGGTTGGCCGACATAGTTGCTGAAGTGAGGAGTTTCTTGGGTCTGGCTAGTTACTACAGACGATTTGTTGAAGGCTTCTCTAAGTTGGCAAGGCTGTTGACTCAGTTGACTAAAAAGGGGCAGGCTTTTGTGTGGTCAAGTGACTGTGAGGCCTGTTTTGTTGAGTTGAAGAGACGTTTGACTTCAGCGCTAGTTTTGTCTGTACCAGAAGGGTCTGATGGGTTTGTAGTCTATAGTGACGCTTTCAAAAGGGGTTTGGGTTATGTTCTGATGCAGAAAGGGAAGGTGATAGCGTACGCATCTCGATAGCTTAAACAGTATTAGCAGAATTACCCAACTCACGATATAGAACTAGCAGTAGTAGTTTTTGCATTAAAGAGTTGGAGGCATTACTTGTATGGGGTAAAGATACAGATTTTCACGGACCATAAGAGTTTGAAGTACTTCTTCACCCAGAAAAAGTGTAGATGGTTGGAACTGGTAAAGGATTATGACTGCGAGAATCTTTACCACCCAGGTAAAGCAAATGTAGTAGCTGATGCTCTGAGTAGAAAAGTTTCTCATTTAGTAGCACTGGTCGTGTCCCGAGTTCCATTGCAGCATCAGTTTACCCGAGTAGAGATAACATAGGTCAGGGGAATTACGGCGAGGCTAGCACGGTTGACTGTACTGCCGACTTTGAGGCAGCAGATTGTAGAGGGTCAACAGAGCGACTCTGGGCTGTTGGTTTTATTTGCCAGGGCACAAGCCAAAGAGGGCAGTGAGTGGTCGGTATCCTCTGATGGTAGGCTGCAATTCAGATAGAGGTTGGTTGTGCCTGCTGATGCCGAGATCCATACTGGGTAGATGTCAGAGGCTCATAGTTCGCCGCTCGCTTGGCACCCTAGGGGCACCAAGATATACCAAGATCTGAAAAAGTCATTCTGGTGGAATAATATGAAAAGAGATATCGCTAAGTTTGTCAGTAAATGTTTGACCTGTCAGCAAGTGAAGGCGCTGAGGCAGAGGCCTGCAGGGTTGTTGCAGCCCTTGAGTATTCCAGAGTGGAAGTGGGACGACGTTTCTATGGATTATATCACAGGACTCCCTAGAGATGTTGGATTATTCTGTTGAAAAATTGGCACGATTGTACTTGGAGCAAATTGTGAGGTACCACGGGGTCCCTATGAGTATAGTTTCAGACAGGGATGCTCGTTTCACTTTGCACTTTTGGAAGAGCCTCCAGGAGGGCCTTGGAACCACTTGCAAGTTTAGTATCGTTTTTCATCCACAGATAGATGGGCAGACTGAGAGAGTCAATCAGATCTTAGAAGACATGCTGAGAGCTTGTGTGTTAGACTTTACAGGCAGTTGGGATAAGTGGTTGTATTTGATGGAATTTGCATATAATAACAGTTATCAGTCCACTATCCAGATGGCACCATTCGAGGCACTGTATGGGAAGAAATGTAGATCACCAATCCATTGGGACGAAGTTGGAGAGAGAAAACTGTTAGGTCTTGAGTTGTTGTAGTTAACTAGTGAGGCAGTTCAAAAGATCCATACTAGAATGCTTACTGCTCAGAATCGAAGGAAAAGCTATGATGATATTCATCGAAGAGATCTTGAATTCGAGGCCGGAGGTCTTGTGTTTCTGAAAGTGGCACCGATGTGGGGAATCCTGAGATTTGAGAGGAAAGGGAAGCTGAGTCAGAGATTTGTTGGGCCATTCGAGATCCTTGAGAGGATTGGTGCAGTAGCTTATCGTTTAGTTTTGCCTCCTTTACTATCATCAGTTCATGATGTGTTCCATGTTTCGATGCTCCGTCAGTATGTGCACGATCCATCGCTTGTTGTTGACCTTGAGCCTTTGGAATTAAATGCAGACTTGTCTTATGAGGAGAAACCTGTTCGGATCTTAGATCGAGATCGTAAGGTTTTAAGGAACCGTGAGATTTCTCTTGTTAAAGTGTTATGGAGAAATCAGAAGGAGGAGGAAGCAACCTAGGAGCATGAGGATGATATGCGCTCTCGTTTTCCTGAGTTGTTCGAGCTTAGTCAACCTTCGAGGACGTAGGTTTTCTAAGAGGGGAATGTTGTCATAACCCTCCATTTAAGTGGGTTCGTTAAAGTTAATAAATGGTTAAATAGAAAGAAAATGGTGGAATTTGTGGGTTTTGTTGTTTTTTAAAAGCAAAGGGCAAAATGGTCTTTCTTCCTCTTTTATTTAAATGCTTTTGTGGATCCCTAGGGCTGCGAGTTACTGTTCATCCTCCTTCACTTATTTTCTGACCAGCAGCACCTTTGCCGGAAGCTTCCCGTCGCCGTCGTGTAGCTGTGCAACTGCCAAGCGTTGTTTAGCTCATCGTCTTTGCAGTTTAGTCATCGTTTGCATGGGTCAGCCATCCGGGTATGGGTTTGTTCTGTAGGTCTGTCTGCGGCATCTTTGTCTCAAAACTCTTTTACCGGCGTGTGCGTGCGTTTGACGTCGCAGCCATGGGTTCAACACCTTCGAGTTTCCGTTCAAGCAGCGTGGGAGGGGGTTCTTCTAGTCGCGGGTTCGAGAACGCGAAGCATGGGTTGGGTTTTGTGGGTTCGCCAGAGCCGTAGCTGGCATCGTGGCAGCTCGTCGTTGCCGTCGAAGTGTGGTGAGGTAAGTTCTCCCTCTCTCTTGTGTTTCACTCCCTTGTTTGAGTTAGGTTGGAAAAGGGTTGTTAAATGAAAGAGAAGATGGGTGCTTGGTAATTGGGTTTTGTTATTTAAGTTGGGCTAAGGCTATTCTAAGGTGGAATAGAGGCTGTTTGCTTGGGTTTAAATTTATTTAGGTGGTGGATTGGGCTTGTTTGGCTAAAAGGATTCTAGCTAGTTAGATGAAGGTTTTTGGGTTGTTTGTTTTATGTTCAAACTCATCTAATTATGGAGTCAGGACTGTTTGGGTGTTGGTTTATGAATATTCAAGATTTGAACAAGCAAAGTTTGGTTAGGAGTTTAGGGAGTGTTTGGTTTAAAAGTTGTAAGATTATGGGTTTAATAATGGTTGTTTTGGGTTAAATGGCAAGTATTGACCCTTTGACTTTTGTGTTGACCAGATTTGACCCAAGCTATTTCTCGTTCTTCGAGCTGAGTCTGAGAGGCACGCCAGACCACTGGGACACATTTTTCGAGGTTCTTCACTATTTACTAAATTCGACATTTTGGATCCTTTTTTGATGGTCTGAGGTGCTAGTTTTAACAGGTTTGTTTGTTTCAGGGCTTGGAGTTGTGTTTGTCCATTTAGGAGCTACTAGTGGATTCTAGAGTGTCTTTTGGGAGATTCAACCGAGGTAATGGACCCTTTACCCCCTTCTCAAGGACCTGTGGTTAATACATATGGCAGTTTACTTGCATTAGTTGATTTGTCTGGATGTATCATGACCATGTGCATTGTATGTTGCATTTGATTGCATCGAGAGTATATACATTTCATGTTTGTCTCTTGTATAACTAGTGATACATGAATCATGTATGTCTGCCTGATATGGTCGAGTTGCATGTGGTTGCATGATTGTCTTGATATGGACTATTCTGATATGGACTTTCATGATTGTCCTGATATGGACTTGCATGTGTTTGATGCACGGCTTGATGCCTCGTTTAGACCCAAATGAGTCATGGAGACCGGATAGAGGAGACTAGAAGGTAGGCGTGGATAAAGATATTTGGGCTCACACCACAGCTTGATGTGATACTCTCTGGCTTGGCAGGACTTTCGTGGATGGTCGACCGACCAGGCTCACGACCCTGGATGGTTTCTACTAGTAGCCTAGGCTCTCTCCAGGTAGGTAGTATGGACCTGATATGGTTCCTTGGTGATTGGTGTGGCACCACCTCTCGCCGTGAGTAGGAGGCCTGCAGCCAACAGGTTACTCGACTCACCGGTTCCCTCTAGAGTAGGATGCCAGATTGCTTTCTGGTCAGAGAACCCTTGTAAGCTTTTGGTCTTGGGGTCTATGATCCTTAGACCGCTCTGCATGGTGCTCGTCAAGGACGAGGTTTCTTGACCTAGCATCCAGAAGCTTGGGTTTTGTACACCCCTCGGTTATGTTGCTGATCATACTTATTTGCTGATGTTTGTATTCTTGTACATGTCTATCCCCTTGCGAAAACTTACCCTTTCCACTGTGGAATTCCCCATAAGTACTACTAGACAGTACTGAGATGGATGATCGACGAAGCTGGAGATGACTATAGGACCCGTTGCATTTACTTTTATGTCTGTTTAGTCTTTTTTCAGCATGAACTATTTCAGGGGCATGTTGCTACTGTTTTTAGAACTCCTATATTTTCTTTTATGTTTTCGAACTTATGGGTACCCTTTACTATTATGTTTTTATGGCTTTGCGAACTTCTATATATGCACCGAGATGTTATGGATTTCACTGTTGTTTTATTATGCATGCTCTGGTTGTACATATTTTGATGCACGTAGAGTTAAGGATCTAGGTCGAGACCCTGAGATTTGGGTCGGGTCTTTACAAACCCAGAGGAGAATCCCACATCGGTTGGGAAGGGGAACGAAGTACTTCTTATAAAGGGTGTGGATACCTTCCCTTAGCAAGACGCGTTTTCTCCATTGGGGGAGAAACAAATTGGTGAGGCTAGTGGGCCAAAGCGGACAATATCTTGGCTAGCTATGTGTTGGGCCGTTACAGATGGTATCAGAGACAGGCATCGAGTCAGTGTGCCAGGTCCATCGGGACGCTGGACCTCTAAGGGGGGTGGAAACCCAAAAGGGAATCCCACATCTGTTGGGAAGAGGAACGAAGCACTCCCTATAAAGGGTGTGGATACCTTTCCCTAGCAAGATGCATTTTTCCCATTGGGGGAGAAACAAATTGGTGAGGCTAGTGGGCCAAAGCGGGCAATATCTTGGCTAGCGATGTGTTGGGCCGTTACACTGACAACACACATAAAGCTCGCTTTCATCTTCCTCGGGAAAATGGGGATAAGAGATTAACCTGACTATAATCGTTAGGTTTATGTTTAATCTCTTACATATTTACAGATAGGATTAGGAATAACCATCTGACTAAATGCATGCTTATCCCTTATTTTAATTACAAACTCCCGAGCTAGTTTCAAGAGTTGTTACATTATTTTTCGGAAGGAAGCTTTAGACCTAAGTGTAGCATGGATTAACCTTCTTACCACTATTTTTTTTTAAGTAGCATTAATCGTTTTCCCGAACTTGAACGCACTTTAATAAAATATTATGTTAGATTTAGGAACCAAACCACCAACCAAACAAACCATCTTTTTTCTGTTTGACTATTAGATAAACACTACTAATTAACAAAATTCATTGTAAAAAAAACCGATATTATATATACTTATCACTTGCTACATACTCGACTGCATATACTTGCGTAACATGCGATTTGAAAGTGTAGAACATTAGCACACACTTAGAGTTAATTATCAGAATAAGTGAGCATTGTCGGAGAATTGCTTTAATCAATAGTGTTCATTTAAGAGTAGTTATTAAGAACAAAAGGGTTAACTTGTCAAATTTCTAAATGCAAATAACTTCAATATAAGAATACAGAGAATAATGATGAGAAGTCCTTGATTCAAGACTTGACCACTTGGAAGATCAAATG
The DNA here is from genome assembly GCA_037833695.1 of Sechiopsis laciniata. Lineage (NCBI taxonomy): Eukaryota > Viridiplantae > Streptophyta > Magnoliopsida > Cucurbitales > Cucurbitaceae > Sechiopsis > Sechiopsis laciniata. The sequence goes on along the minus strand of JBBMKA010006654.1, from coordinate 2,943 downwards.
AAAAAATCGGAGCATTCACTACACCTCTACTTATAAATACACAGTAAGGAAGGGACGAAAAAGCCTCACCAACTAACCTGGATCATCTATCAGATACTAGGTGAAGAGTAATCAACACTACCGCTAACCCAAGGTCAATATAGCTAACACGAGGTAACATGGCATAGGGGAAAAGCGAAGAGCATCCTTACAATGCTGATGTCCAATAAAGGAGATAATGGCCTTGTTAATCATGGAATCCAATACTCAAGTCCAAAGAATGATCATTTGCTTCAAGAGTATTTGCATGTTATAAATTTTCCTATCTCTTACTAAAAGAAGAACCTATCTTTACTTACTTTCATAAGACGTAGATTTTTTTGCTTTCATAAGATTTAGTTTATTTTTTTACTATGTTTAAAATTACTGCCAAAGTATTGAAGGAAAAGCATAATTGAAATGCGTATGACTTTAATTAGGGTAAAACTTCTAGTCACGAATTATTGCGCAGAATCCTGTAAAATCGAAGGCTAGAGACGGTTCACAACAGTAACAATTCAAGTCGTTGTAGAGCCGCATTCACATAAGGTAATGATGACTCTTCATCAACCTGTTACGACATCATTCACTTCTTATAAAATTTCAATTTGTCCATCATTTTTTCTTGCGATTTCTATAATATTCAAAAGCCCTAGTTTTTAAAAACTTTCCGACTTCAATTTTCACAAAATTTGGAACTCGTTCTTCATAAACCCTTAAAAAGAACTCCTCCAATGGCTGAGGCGATTTGGTTGCTGTATAAATATTCAATTGATTAATTCTAAGCTAAGACTTATTGCTAGGTCTTATGCCTTCGAATCCAATTGTACGCAAGTATACGCAGTCGAAATTGCATCAAGTTATAAGTATTTATTTTATCGTTCTCCACAGGGATTGATATCTAGAATTAATCTTTCTAACCTAAGACTCGTGCTGAAAATATAAACAATGGGTGTTAAATTGGTGTTTATTATGATTCTACGATTCGAGAAATAAATAGGTGTGGATAGAAATTACGAATGCAAATGATGATGATCATGCGATAATGATAAGTTAGATTTCATGCTTTCCTAATTCTAATGATTACTTCCACAATCAATGATTTATGGCAAACTCAGCCCGTTGTGGTTCTTCATACTCACCCTTAGACAATGTATGCATTAGTAAGGTAATCCCTAACTCCTTAAACAATGCGAGAGACCTCGCATCTACCTAACGTAACTTGCTGTGATCTTCTGCCAGTTCTCTCTCTCGAGTTCACTAGTGGGCAGCTAATCGACGCATACATGATTTATAAATAACATTATAATCCCTTACCCACAATCCTAACATGAATTCCACTAACGAATTTCCACCAGATGCTTCTACTCTAATAAAGCATAATTAAGAGACACGTAAAAGAAAACAAGAAATTGCATTGCAAAGTAAGTTAACTACAAAGTTATGGTCTACTCCTAACTACAAAATAAGACTAAGGAATTGCGCGGTTGTTGTAGATGGGTAGACTCCTTGTCTTCGGAGATCACGAACACCTTCTGATTGCCTTCTTCATCGACGGAATACTCCAGAGTGAATGGGATAGAAGAAATGTAAGGAAGCCATACCATAGTGTACCATATGAGCCATATCAGAACAGGAAATCGAGAGACGCACAGTAAAGGATGATGAAATGCACGAATCTAAAGAAAAACACGAAGGTATTATGGACGAAAATTGCACAAAACAAGTCGTTGAAATTCTGAGTGGAGAACACGGATAGTTTTGGAGAAAACAATTTCGGTGCAGCCATGGCTGCACCCCATCCATGATGTTACACACACATTTTATTATTTTTTTCTTAAAATAAAAATAAAAATAAAATAAAATAAAAGTGGGCTGAGATGTTTGGCGCTAGAGGCGCCACATATGTTGGCATCGTGGCTGGAGTGCAGCCCTCGTTTTTGGACGATTTTGAGCTCGCTAGAATGTTGGAGGAGAAATGAATCGTTTGGAAGTTGGCGATTTGGAGAAGAAACGTAAATGACACGATGATTTAGAAATGAAATCTAAATAATGAGGTGAGAGATTTTGCAAATCAATTATGAAATTGGTTAAATGAAAGGCTATTTTTAAATAGTTAGATTTTGTTAAATATGGAAAGTTTGACTATGGTATTAAGAAATTTAATTTGAATGAAATAAATGAAAGGAGGCCAAAATGGTATTAATAAAAAATGTGAAATTCAAATTTTAATAAATAAAATTAAAAGTAAAAAAAAACGTTGGCTGCTAGTTTTATAAATATTTTTTGAAAATGGTATATTGAATACAATTACCCTAAAATTAAACAGGTGTAGTTAAACAGATGTCGTTAAACTTTCTTACTAAAAGATTATACTCTTTTAAGTGCGAAATACATTAGATATAACCATTTTTTTAGACATATATATAACCATATTAAACTAAAAGGATTGTAAAAAAGACCATATTAGACTAAAAATGAAATTAACACAAGAAAATAAAATTTAAATTAATATAATATATAGAGACATCAAACATCTTTTTGATGTTCAAAAAATTTTTTTTTAAAAATTTGGGTATTTAATTACTATTCATTATTCTTTAAAAGATATTATCTTTCGTTAGTCTCTTGTTTTTTTTTTTTTTTTTTTGAGAATATCTTTCGTTAGTCTCACATTATCTTCTTTATTCATGTGCTTTTTTCTACAAATTTTTAAATTTAATTAAAATTTTGATTAACAATTTTTTTTTTATAACTAAAAATCGCTCCTCTAATATCCGGGGCACTAGTGACCCTTTCCAAAGGTGTAATATCCCAAGAGTGGATACACAATAACTTTGCTTAACAATTTTAAAAATAACAAAGTCCTTTTTATCCCTAAAAATATATCTAATCACATAATTGAAAGTAATCCCAAAATATATA
>JBBMKA010006653.1:0-10036 GCA_037833695.1 Sechiopsis laciniata | reverse complement strand
CGATCTTATTATCTCGGACTCTCTAAGTTAAATTGCACACATCTCGATTAATATTATGAAACATACTGCTTGATCCTATAACAATTTATTGGAAATACAAACAAAGTGTTATAGAATCCCACATTGGTTAAATAAGGGGTAGATCTTGAATTTATAAGGGAAGATGCCTAAGAACAAAGTCATGAAGGCTTATGCCTAAAGTGGACAATATCATACCAATGTGGAGATCCGGGTTAGTTTTTCGTCCCTTTACAAGTGGTATCAGAGCTGTGCTCCTAACTTAACCATATCGGAAGAACCTCGTGTATGAAGCAAAGATTTGTGAGCCCTCAATATGGGGTATGAAATAGTAAGATTTGTGCTTCGGTGGGAGTGCTTCTGAATGTGCTCGTGATTGAGCATTTGTGAACTTCAGTGTGAAAGTTCTTCTGAAATGGTTTCCTAGAGTAGCTGATGTGCGCTTAAACATAAATCGAGTGGATCCGTGGTTGGGCTTTACGGTTTGTTCAAGTGAAATTCAGAAGGATTCGTGGTTTGAGTAAAGGCGTGCTAAAGTATAATTCGAAAAATGACTATCATGGAGGCTCGCATGTGGTACTTTGTTCGAAGGGAGGATTGTTGGGAATACAAATAAAGTGTATTGTTGGGAATACAAACAAAGTGTTGTAGAATCCCACATTGGTTAAATAAAGGGTATATCTTGAGTTTATAAGGGAAGACAAATATCTCCATTGGTATGAGGCCTTTTGGGAGATGCTTAAAAATAAAGCCATGAAAGCTTATGTTTAAAGTGGACAATATCATACCATTGTGGAGGTCCGAGTTGGTTTGTCGTCTCTTGACAAATGGTATCACATATGTGATCTTGACTTAGCCACATCGGAAGAACCTTGAGTATAAAACAAAGATTTGTGAGCCTTAATATGAGGCCTTTTGGGAGATGCTCAAGAGCAAAGTCATGAGAACTTATGCCCAAAGTGGACAATATCATACCAATGTGGAGATCCGGGTTAGTTTGTCTTCCTTTAACACATTTGAATGCTAAAAACATTTGTATGAAAATAATTTATAGGTAGGTGACCATTATCGATTGAAACAATTACCTCTTAACTTCTTGAGACCACCCGTCTTCACTACTAAGCCAACTCATACAAAATCTTAGTCCCATTTCATTTCTTCTACCACATTAATCTAAACATATTTCTATACCTAAATCAAATTAAACATATATTTTTTTTTCTACTCATAGAATCTTCGTCATTTTTAAAATTAATAAGCTCGGGTACTTCTCACTATTTGATATAGAACAAACTGGAGATATCCAACATGTTTTCTCTTAAGATGGTGTCTTGGTACACCTGAAATATAACCACGAGGATTGAATATACAATTGAATTTAATAAAATCTTATACCATAATCGATAATATTGTATTTCATCTCAAAATTAATTAATAATAAAAAAATATAATCCACTTTTTTTTTTATAAAGATAGCGAAAACTCTACACCTTTATAATGTGAGACTATGTGATAATCTCCAATAATATTTTGGGTCTTATTTAAAAAAAATGAAAAAAGAAAAATTCTAAGGGGGAATATAGGACAAAAGTGGAGAGATTTTTTTTTTTTTTTTTTTGCAAGGAGCAAAAGTGAAAAGAAATGAATTAAAAAAAAGGAACTTTCCACGTTTGATTATGTATGGAACATCACACACACTCTAATGTGGAGACACAAGGAATCACAAACAGCTCATGCAACCATATACCCCATGTTTGGGCTATGGGGTCCTACATTTTGCCCTAAAACATTATTAAAAAGGGCACTTTTCATATGGCCCCAAAAACGGCGTCGCTTTGTCAACTTCAATAGTGAAAGGTTATTTTGGTTGTCTCGTGTCCGGTTGCCAAAATGGCAAAATCAATCGCAATCTATATGGAAACATTCTCAATTCATGCACTCACCTTTTTAACTTTATGGCCACATGTAAGAGACCACCAAATTAGAGTCCTATCACCATTTGTTAAAATTGTAAAAAAAAAAAAAAAAAAACTTGTTTTCTTTATTTTACTATTATGAAGAGTAATAATAACTAATAACATATCAATTATATGGTTGATATCCCCTGAGTTGAAGAAATGGCATTTGTCACACTAATATGAATTGACATACTTCATGTAGAGCGTATCTTTTTATATTGGTGTACGGAATAAACAAAGATATGAACTAACAGATAAAACATTATGAAACAATAAACATAAGTTTGCATAAAATATAGTAATGTTATATCAAATATAATGTCTATCCAGGTATATTATGCTATACAAAGTATATCAGATATACTATTATTAATTCTTCATTTTAGCATTGCTATAAATATATGTTTGCATTCGTAAGTTACATTTCACTTTATGCCCAACTTTATGTGGGGAAAAAGAAATGTGAACTATGCTTGTATATAAAATGTGATGTTTCTTTTCTTCAATAAAGTAAAGTAAAATTGGTTACTTTGGTGAGCTTTAATAATTAAATAAAAAAAACAGCTATGTGAATGGCGACTTATTTTTAATCAACCTCATACTCGTCCCTAAGATGAACACTTTTCTTAATCATTCTTATTGAAATAACTAATACTTTGGTCTTTACATAAATTTATTTTGATTTAAACTTTCAAATGTCTAATTTTAATTTTTAATTATAAATTTATTTTCTTTTGGTGTCTCAATTTTTTACTGCCACTTTTTTTTTCTTTTTTAATTGAATTTTATAGTTTCAAACATGTAATCTGTTGGTTATTAAACAGTAGAAGAAGACATTAAAATAAGTTAATATTATGATTTCTATTGTTTAAAAAAAAAGTTTTAACTTTCGTTAAATTTTGATAAAATAAAAAAGATAAATTATCTCTCTTTAATCCTTCTCTCTCCATCTGCCCTTCTTTTCTCTCTCCTCACAGTCATCCTAAATTTTTTGTGTAACTGACAAACTCCAATTACCTTATTTGAAATCGAAATCTATTTTGTTCTTTAAAAAAAAAAATAGTAAAATATATTAATATTTTTTTGAAATTATTTTTTTGGACATTAAGCTCCAGCTCTTCCCCTTATGAAACAATGTATATATATATATTTTTTTAATGTAACAATATTCAGTTTTTACAACAGTGATGAATAAAGTTATGAGGAAGAAGCATAATATTATAGGTCTTCAATAAGTTTGAATTTGTTTCCGAATAGATTATTGAAACTATTCGATGTAGATAGTTAATTTGTTTCGGTTTCAATTGTGTTATCAACAGTAGAAAGATGGGTACCCATCTGAAACAGTTGGAAATTATTTTGTCACAATTTAAGAAGACTGCACTAATTTGTTGATAAGAGGAAGAAAATGAGAGATGAATGAAAGAAGGATTCAGGCAGGATTATTTGTTTATTTATTTCATCAATTTTTTTTTTTAATTTTTTTTTTTTTTTTTATGAAAAGTTACTTTTATTAATGGTAGGAACCATGCATTTTTTAACTTAAAAAAATATATGAGATTAAAATTGAACCATTTGAAAATATAAGAATAAAAGATGGAATGTACTAAAAAAAAAAAAAGGAATAAATCTCATAGTATAAGAATTAAAATTGGACATTTAAAAATTTGAGTCTAAAATGAAACAAATATTTTAGTCTAGAGATCAAAATGATATTTTAACAAAAAAAAAAAAAAAAAAAACTTCTCCAAGCTAGGCAGTCTTCAAATCTTGCATGAGTGACAAAAACCAAAATCATCTTCCCAACTTCCCCTTGTAGCATTAGATCACCATTTTTTATTTCTTTTTTTTTTTTTTTTTTGTATCATAGATTATATCATTTAACTCAATGAAGTTGACCTTTTATTCACGTCCAAAATAAATTATTATAAAATGTACATCGAAGAATGTTAAAAGAATCAAGTTTACATAATCTCAAAAAAAAAAAAAAAAAAAAAAAAAAAAATCAAGTTTACATAAGGACTAACGAGAAATACTTGAATTCCCGAAGACCACGTTGTAATTTAGTATTTTTAAGTTGTTACGTTTTTTTAGTTCAATTATAATTGTGGGAGAGAGTTTTTAGGATGTTAGCAAATTGTTTCATAAAAAATAAGAGCATTATAAAAGTAGTGAAGTTCTTTAAATTTTTTTTTGAAACAAGGGTAATCATGAAATTTCCATATTTTCAAAACTCAAGTCTTCAATCACTGCGATATTTTTTGGAGACGAAATACTTTAAATTTTATCACCAAATAATACAAAAGCTCTAAACCTTGGATCATCACTAACTCGTTCCTATATTATGACATCGAAATACATCTTAAAATTAAAAGTAAAATTAGAGGTCGCCTAAAAAATTTATTCTTACCACTAACTTCGAGCCTGAAATTTTTAGAGAGCATAACGTCAAAACCTAGACACTCAACCCTTACTCACCCCTAGGACAACATACTTTAGACATTGATTTTAAAACATTCTCAAAACACACCATGTTTTTTTTTCTCTTATTATGCTCACGAGGAACCCAAAAATACACTAACTTATTATTTGAATTTAACCACGTTAGGAGTGAAAAATTGGATTCTATCATCTTTTTATGGTAATCTAGTTTTATTTAAAAGCAAAATACCTTCTAAGTAGGGTTTATGCTTCCACTCCTCTAATTTGTACAAAAAAAAAAAAAACAGATAAAACAAGATTTAAATAATCCTGGAGGCAGGTATTTAAACATAATTAAGTAGGCACCTAATAAATTTAAGATAAATCTCTCCATTGATATATGTGGATTCGAATTACTACTTTTAATTGTTGTTAAAAAAACCGACTAGGAAACTTTCAATATTTTACATGGTCACAAAACATAAATATATTTATCGAAGCTGGTGGTGATACAGGGCAAATATATATAACCTTCAAAAGCTGAAAAAACACAGCTCAAAAAAAGGATGAAAACAAACATGTAAAAAACCCAACAAAAAAAAGGAAGTTTTTTTTATACAAAATCTATCATCTTGACCGGAAAAAGAAAACACTAAGTTCTTGACCGATGCTTCCATTTGGGTCTCTCAAATGAAACGATTCTGAATTCCCCGACGCCGCACAAATTCTATCGAAATTCGCTCTTAAATACATCAAACAATCATCTCCACCGTCCATTTCCTTCCCGCCGGCGATAACTCCGGCGCCTTCCACCACCCTTCCCATCCGCCGCAACGCCTCCACGTCCGCCGCCGTAGCCCGCCGCCTCACAGCGTAGCCAACTTTCCTCCCGTTTAAGTACATACTCCACGCCGGCGACAACAGAGCCGACCCTCCGGAGGCGGCGGCGGCGGCGGTGGACTCCAGCGCGATTCTGACGACGCCGCCTCTCATTTCTCTGGCGAGAATTTCGGTGGGGACCGCCAATTCGAGGAGGAGAATTGGGTTGGTTGACTTGGACTCTGTTTGGATACAGAAGTTGACTTTTCCTCTCCGGTAACCGAATATTGTGCCGGTGACGGAATTGGCGTCGGCGGCGGAGGAGGAGGGAAATATGGGCTTTGGGGAAACATCGGCGAAGGCGCAATTACAAGTGGGGATGAGGAATTTGATGAGGGATTGGAAGAGCTGCCATGAACGGACTTGTTTTTGGCAGTCCACGGCGGCGATGTCGACGGCGGGGTAAGTGGCCATTGGTGGCGGTTAAGAAGAAAGATTGGATTTTTAATTTTGATTAGTAGAAAGGGGAATTGGGGTTTAAATAGTGAAGCCAAATTGGAAAAGGGACATCTCAATTTGTAAAATGCCCCCACGTTCATATGAACTTTTGTGAAAAAAAAATCCAAGGATTAATGCCTCTGCGTCAAACTTTTGGGTCACAAAAAAGCTTTTTTTTTTTTTTTTTTTTTAATGTATATAAAAAGATAACTTTTTGTTTTAAAAAAATAACTTTTTTAGTTTTATTTTGGAGCAACTTGTTTAAAATTGGTTTGATGACTCAATTAAATGGTTTTTGATGAAACCACGTCGGAGCTCTAATTGGTAGCCACATTTTTCGTAGGTTGTTTAAAAGAATTCTTTTACTTTTTTATTGGCTGTCTATAATTATGCGGGTAATGTCATAATTGTTGATACTCATTTTGGTGTTAATGGTAAATTTGTAATTAGAAGAGAGTAGAGTGACTTGATGAAGTAAACAAATAATTGAATGGGTCGGTGACGCAATTAATTATCTTATTTGGTGTTAATTTATTTTAATTTCACAGTCATAAACTTGAGTTCGAAAATCGATGTTTAACTCTCGTATTCATAAGAGAAATATAATTCTCTAAATCAATGTACCTTTCTCGTTATTTTGTGAGTCATTTTATAATCTTCCTCTACATTCAATCACGTCAATTAATTGGTTTACTATGATGACAACTACAAATTAAAATATCTTTAGTTGATGGAAATTTCCTTCTCAACATTAAGGTGTTCATTGCGGAGATATACAATGATTACTTGAGGTATATTCTCTCTACCACAATGGAAGAGAGAGTTGTTTGACTCATCCGAGTTGAACGCCGATCCTTGGGGGATTGGCAGTGTCTCCATTCTGTTAGGGGGTTGGATTGGGGTGCAAGATAAAATCGAAAAATCGAATCGAACCAATCCAATCCAATGGATCGGATCGGGTTTTTTGCACAAAGTTGGACATATCGGTTTGTAATTTGAAAAAATCGAACATATTGGATCAGTTTCGGTTTTCATTTTCAAAAACCAATAAAAATTGATTCAAATCGAAATATATATATTGTCAATAAATCATATAAAGTCATATTTATTTCATTATATAAAAGATTTTCTAAAGTTTTGAAGATCAACCTAATATTTTTTTATCTTTCAAATGTCAATATATTTTCTAAGTAACCTTGGACCAAACTTGTTAAAGAAAATTGGATAAGTTTTTCTTTTAGTTAGAAATGTTATTTTTTATATATTAAAAAATATTGGACATTGGATCGGATCCAAAACCTTAACTGACACAATTGAAAATCGAATAATTGGTTCTATACTTTATTGGACATTAGATCGGATCTATTTTTTGAAAACCTAAGATATCGGTTCAGTTGTCGGTTTGGCACAAAACTGACAAAAATCGAACCGAAATCACCCCTAGGTTGGACAGTGTTGATTCCTCCATGTGATTAGCGGCGCCACCCAATGTCTTGCGGGCTGGGTGTCGATTCAAAGAAATTGGCCTTAACATGCCCCCTCAAGATGGTGCCTCTTTTGAGCTCACCAATCTTGAATTGAATCTCAATTTCATTTTTATTGGACAGATGTTTGGGCTTTATGAGCTCTGATACTATATTAGAGAATATGGAGTTCTACCTCAAAACCAATTAACAATGAGGAGAGTAACTCATATTTCTTTTATATTGTTGTTGGACTCTCTACTTTTCCAATGTGAGGTAATTGTGAGATCTTAACAATGTCTCTCAATTCTTTGCGGGATGGGCGCCGACCCCTTGAGGGTTCGACGATGTTGTTAGACAATTTTCGAGCTAGGTGTTGTTCCTTTATGAGCTCGATGGTAAAATGGGCTTTGTCATTTGTGTTTGGGTCTTTGTATTTTTCGTATGTAACAATAATTTACATGAGATTATCCAAGGACATGAATAATATTTGGAGTGAATATATATCTCGTTTAGATGAAGCCCCAAAAACTATTAGATAGGTATGAGGTCGATCCATATATCTATAAATAAATTTGATAATGAAAGGAAGTGGTGAGAACTTATCATCTTTTTTTAGTACAACTTCTCATCTTTTCAATATGAGACAAATATGAAAATCTCCGATATATCCCTTAAAGATCCAAATTTTTGGATCAAATTACTCGCTTAAGTTTTACCTTTTGAGGTTGATCGGATTTTGTAGATAAAAATACATGCTTTAGGTTTTTATCTGTTTAAAATAGATTCAAATTTGTGAATCAAATACTCACTTAAAACTATGATACCATATTAGATAATATGATGTTTTATCTTATCACTAATTGGTTTTGAGATAGATGTTCATATTATAAAATATAGTATCATAACTTCATTAAATCTAACAAATATTCATTCAATAAAAAATGAAATTAAGTTTCAATTTAAGATTGATTAACCAAAATGGTGACATTTTTAGAAATATGATGAGAATCCAACCTTTATAAATTTGATAGGCAATTTTATACCATCTAATAGGATCGAACCAACAGATCGGTTTTTCAGCACAAAATCGGACATATCGATTTGTAATTTGAAAAAATCGAATATATTGGATCGGTTCCGGTTTTCATTTTAAAAAACCAATAAAAACCGATCCAAACCGAAATATATATGCATATATTTTTTGAGATTATAAATAAATATATATTTTGTAATCTTCTTCCTTCCATTATTTTGAAGATTTTTTAAAGTGTTGAAGATTTTCTTGATTCCCTTCTATTTAAGTAAAAAACATTCTTAAATAATTTTTAATAAGTTCAAAAATACTTCCAACCTTTACAAATATTGTTGTTTATGAGATTTTTTAAGAAAAATGTTTTTGATATATTAAAAAAAATTGGACATCGGATCGGATCCAAAATCAAACCGAACCACTGGTTCTATACTTTATTAGACATTGGATCAGATCAATTTTTTGAAAACTGAAGACATCGGTTCAGTTGTCGGTTTGGTACAAAACCTACAAAAATTGAACCGAAATCACCCATACGGCATCTAATAAAAATATGGTCATTTTCTTGGACTCTTTTTTTTAAAGGTATTTCTTTGAGTGAATAATTTATTTGATAATCATTTCTGTTAATGTTTTCTCAGATAAAGGAAAAAGAAAAAAAAGAAAAAGTAATTATTAATGTTTGTGCTTTTGTTGGATTTTTTTTTTTTTGAGATAGCTTTTGTTGAACACTTAGGTGTGTTTGATGTAAGCGTAATCGATGAATCGCCGAAGATTTTTTTGGACAGAATGGTGGCGTATTCTAAACATTGTGTAGAATGGAGTATAGAATCGTATTGAAGCGGCATGAATGTTCATAAGCAAGGTGATCGGTTCTGTAGAAGGTATTGAATCGCGTGAGATGTGCCTGTGCGGAATACAGCTTGTTCTAAACAAATTTTTTTAGCAAGAAATTTGCAGATAATGTTGTACCTTTGTTTTTTTTTTTAAATGTGGAAAATTTGAGATGGATTAACAAACGATATTGGTGGTTTTAAAACAGATTATCCCCCATTCTATTCCAGAAAACCAGGATATACTGATGAATTTTGCAAGAAATTAGTATATATGTTTTATCTTTGTTTTTTTAAAAAAAAAATCTAGAAAATCTAAGATTGATCAACAAACCTTAAAGATATCGGTAGTTTTAAAACAAATTATCTTTCCCATTATATTCTAGAAAACCAGGTATATACTAGCGAATTTTGCTAGACATTAGGAAATATGTTTTATCTTTGTTTTAAAAAAAAAATCTAGAAAATTTGAGATTGATCAACAAACCTTAACATATTGGTGGTTTTAAGATAGATTATCTCCTTCATTATCTTCCGGAAAACCAGGGATATAGCTGATTTTGTGGAAATCAATTCTTCCTTTCTAAAAAAAAATCATTTTAAAAATAAATAAAGATTGAAAAGAATATTTATGGTATCAAAAGTATTCTCGCATACGTATGGAAATACAGACACATATTTTAAATGTTCAAATTGGTAGACATCACATAGATTATTTTTTGAAAAGTAAACATTCTCTACTATTCTTTTTGTTTTGAGAGGAGGTGAGAGGAGATGAGGTGTTGGAGCCCAACACCTTGTTTGGCCCAAGGTGCTGTCATCTCCTCTCCTCTCCTATTTTTCTTTTCTTTTATTAATATTTTTTCATCTTTTTATTTGTATTCTCTTATGTTTTATATATTTATGGTTATAATAATATTATTATTTTAATCTAAAAAAATTATTATTATTTAAATATATTAATGATATATATAATTATAGTAATTATACTAT
>JBBMKA010006652.1:0-10036 GCA_037833695.1 Sechiopsis laciniata | reverse complement strand
ACACACAATCAAGAACCTATCCACTAGCATGTTCAGTAAACAGTAACAGACAACCAAGATGCAATCAGTGGCAAGCGCAGGGTCCACACAACCCCGACAAGGAATTCTTACCTAAATAAACGGAACAGACAAATAATCCCTATGCTCCTTGAGCTACAGAACCAACACGAATAATCAACCTAGACATAGTAATAACAATCACAATTAATAACTAAATCTAGGTATCTAAACAGTCATGGCTCGGGAAACAGGAGTTTCCCAAAACTGAAGAGGATAGGGCCTCGACAAGAAAAGACACGGCTGGGCGTGGGGGGCTGCTGCGTAGTGTGCAGGCGGGCTGAGCTACAGCCTACGGCACGGGACTGGGTTACTCTCGGCGAGGTGATCCGCAAGCACGGGCGAGAGTGTGGCTACGCGGGCCAACAGCTAGGGCGTGCGTGCGGCTATAAAGCGAGTGGAACGGCGATGGGCGTGCGAGATAGCCATGCTCGCGGGACCAAGCGGCTGCAAGGCTACGTGCGTGGGATGCGAAAGAGTTATGGCCGGCTGCAAGCATTTGCGTGCGGTCTGACTCGGCGATGGGTTGCTCGATAAGGGGAACATGCAACGAGTGAAATGATCGCGGGCGTGCGATCGATGGCTGGCGTGGCTTAGAACGGCGAAGTGACACAGCACGGTGCAGCTGTTCAACGATGGGGCCGATGGTGATGCTTGGCGAAGGTGTGGCTACGTGCATGGGCGAGTGTGGGCGATCGATTGGCTCGACGGTAAAGGTGAAGGGAACGAGTTTGGTGGTGATGCTTGCGACAAAGGAAGGAGAAGCAGAGAGTGAGATTGATGGAGAAGAAGCCCTAGGCGTTTTGATCGATCAAACTCCCAAAACCAATTCATTCCTTTTAAATTCTTTTTAACCAAAACAAGCTCAAAGCCTCCGAACTGCAAAATTAACCCTAATGCCCTGTAAAACATAAAAATAGCCTTGGTCTCAGCCAAATGCAAGAACGACCCAGAAAGCCAACAAAATACCAAACTAACCCCAGGGGCAAAATGACTAAAATACCTCTGAAGGCTAGAACCGCCCTAACGGTCCAAAGAAACAACCGAAATAAATGAAAAACATAATTGGGGAATCGGAATCAAAACCTGGGCCATTACAATACTCCCTTCTTTTATGACTTTCGTCCTCGAAAGTCTCTAAGGCTGAAACAACTCTTGGTAATGAGTCCTCATCTCACTTCCAATTCTCAAATTGCTTCTTCTACTTTCTGACATTTCCACTGTACCTTAACCAATTAGATCTCCCAATTACGCAAGGTCTTGCGCTCCAGGGCTAAAATCCACACAGGCTTCTTCTTGAAGCTTAAAATCAACGATGTAAGACGGGTCTGCCACATACTAACCTAACATCGACACATGGAATAGGCTGTGCACTACTGCCAAGGACGGGAGCAAAACCAACCGGTAAGCAACTAAACCAATCTGCTCAAGAATCTCAAAGGGGCCCACAAACCTGGGACTCAACTTTCCATGCTTACCAAACCTCAAAACTCCACGCATCGATGCCACTTTCAGAAACACATGCTGACCCACCTCAAACTCTAAGTCTCTACGCCGAACATCGGCATAATTTTTCTGTCTACTCTGCGCTATCAACATACGAGCCCTGATTTTCTGAACTACGTCGTTAGTCATCTGTAACAATTCTAGACCCAAAACTTGTCTGTCACCAACCTCTTCCCAGAACAATAGAGATATGCAACGCTTACCATACAAGGCCTTAAATAGAGCCATCTTAATCGTCGCCTGGTAACTATTATTGTAAGTAAACTCCATTAAATACAGATACTGGTCCCAACTACCCGAAAAATCTAACACACAGGCTCGCAATATATCCTCTGAAATCTGGTTCTCCCTCTTTGTTTGGCCATCTGTCTAAGAACGAAATGCGATATTCAAACTGCACTCAGTGCCCAAACCTTTTTTAAGTGCCCTCTAGAATCGAGAAGTGAACCTAGAATCCCGATCAGACACAATCTTCACTAGCACCCCATAGTATCGAACGACCTAATCCAAGAATAACTGTGCCCACTGATCCACGATATAAGTGATCCTACCGGGAATAAAGTGCACACACTTGGTCAAACGGTCAACAACAACCCAGATCTGAGTAAACCCTCTCGGTGTCCTCGACAACCTAGAAATGTAGTCCATGGAGATCTCCTCCCACTTCCACTGAGGCACACTCAGTGGCTGCAACAAACCTGCAGGTTTCTATCTAGGAGTCTTCACTTGCTGACAAGTGAGACACCGGCTAACGAACTCTGTAATTTATCTCTTCATGTTGCTCCACCAGAAGGTCTACTTAAGACCCTGATACATCTTGGTACCTCATGGGTGCCAAGTAAACGAGGAACTATGAGCCTCGGTAAGCAGCTCGGCTAGCAGTCCGGCGTCTGCTGGCATACAGAGGCGTCCTCTGAATCTCAAACCACCATTTGGTGCCATAACAAAATCAAAATCTCCATCTGCCTAAACCTTGGCCATCAATCTGCTCAACTCGGGATCATTCAACTGGCCATCAAAAATCCTTTGTCTGATCAAAGGATGAACAGTCAACTGAGCTACCCTGGCAGTAACCTCTACCAATAACACTGCTATACCAGGTCGCTCGAACTCTTTTCGCAATGGAAGCTGGGAACTCAACCAAGTTGTAGAATGCGACGTCTTTCTACTCAACACATCAGCCACAACATTGGCCTTACCTAGATGGTACAAAATCTCGCAGTCATAGTCTTTAACCAACTTAAGCCATCTCCTTTGCCTCATGTTTAACTCCTTCTGAGTGAAGAAGTACTTGAGACTCTGGTGGTCCGTGAACATCTTAATCTTTTCACCGTACAGGTAATGCCTCTAAATTTTCAATGCAAAGATAAGTGTTGCCAACTCCATATCATGAGTCGGATAATTCTGCTTATAGGGCTTCAGCTGAGGAGAAGCATAAGCAATCATTCTACCATGCTGCATCAAAACGTAACCTAATCCAAACCTGGAAGAATCGCTGTAAACTACAAAACCACCTGTACCCTCCGGAATTGACAACACTAGTGCAGAATAGCTGTAAACTACAAAACCACCTGTACCCTCCGGAATTGACAACACTAGTGCAGACGTCAAACTATGTTTCAACAAAGCAAAACTCTCCTCGCAACTGGCATCCCAAACAAACTCGACACCCTTCTCGTCAACCGAGTAAGGGGTGCTGCTTTAGTGGAAAAATTCTTGATGAACCGTCGGTAATAGCCTGTCAAACCCAGAAAGCTGCGTATCTCGACGATGGTAGTCGGACTAGACTTAGAACTCACAGCATCAATCTTAGCAGGGTCCATTGCTATGCCATCTCTAGAAACCACGTGACCAAGGAAAGCCACTTTCTCTAATCAGAAGTCACACTTGGAGAATTTGGCATACAGTTGATTCTTTCTCAATGCTGTCAACACTTGTCTCAGATGTGAAGCATGATCCTCCTTAGTCTTATAATAAATTAAGATGTCATCTATGAACACGATGACGAAGCTGTCCAAGAATGCCTTGAACACCCTATCCATCATGTCCATAAATGCTGCTAGAGCATTGGTCAGCTCGAAATACATAACCATAAACTCGTAATGACCATATCTCGACCTGAACGCCATCGTAGGAATGTTTGCATCCCTGATCCTCAACTGATGATAACCAGACCTCAAATCTATCTTTGAGAACACAGAAGCTCCCTGAAGCTGATCAAACAAATCGTTAATGCGAGGCAATGGGTACTTGTTCTTCACTGTAACCTTGTTCAACTTCCGGTAGTCTATGCAAAGGCACATCAAACCATCCTTGTTCTTTACAAACAAAATAGGTGCTCCCCACGGGGACACACTAGGGCAGGTGAACCCTGTCTAACATCTCCTGTAGCTGCACTTTCAACTCTTTCAGTTTTACTGGCGTCATACGGTATGACACCTTTGAGAAAGGGAGAGTCCCCAGCTCGAGCTCAATTGTGAAGTCTACACCTCTCGGCAGAGGCAAACCTGATAACTCGTCAAAAAACACATCTATAAACTAATGAACCACTGGTACCTGATCAACAGTCAACGAAGGGCAGCCTTCCCCAGACAACTTTGCCAAATAGCCCTAAGCTCCTCGAGCTAACAAACGACGATCTTTCAATGCAGAAATCAACGGCAGACATACTCCGCTCTAGACACCGCGAAACTTGAAACTCTACTTCTTGGGGTGGCCTGAACACAACTTCTTTTTGGTGGAAATCAATCAACGCGTGGTTCTCCGCTAACCACTCCATACCAAGAATAAAATCAGAGCCAATCATAGGTAGAAATATGAGGGTGGCTTCTAACAGCTCTTCGGATACCAGAATCTGACTGTCTCTAACCTTCTCGCAAGCGAGCAACCAACTAACTCTCAACAGAGTCACAACCAACAACTAAACACCAAAGGTTCCATCTCCAAACGTGCTCACTTAGCAACAAAACACAATAACAGTGGGAAAAACCCGAGTCTACAAAAGCATATCAACGTCAACATATATACCTCAAAATTTCATGACCATCGGGTGTGCCTTACACCAGAAGCATCAACACCTGACTCTGCTTTTAGGACGGTCTAGCATCTACAGTGCTGAACTCTACAAGAATCTAAGAAGTCACAACGGTATCTGATCGCATTACCTAGCAAAAAGGCACACTTGGCCACAACGAAAGCACGCAAACTCGAAAGCTCTACCCATTCCATGAATGAAACCTAATGCCCTTTAGCTTTCTCTTATAGCCATTTGACTACAACCAAACTAGATCACTTCTGCTACCTCAACAGGTACAACAACTGGCACGACAAGTGCAACGTCTGAAAGAGTATGCTGAACTCCTGAAAGGGTCACTTGAAACATCTGCACAAACAGTACAAACTGGGCCTGAACCTAGGCCTACACCCAAGCTTGGTGCTAAACAAGCATTCCCCAACCTCATCATGAAGTGCTGCTAATACAAAACGATCCTGCTACAAATAGGCCAACAAGGTCACAACCTCTAGTGTCGGTAACACCGATAACTCTCACAACAAACTTCAGACTCATCAATCTGGTTTTTTACATCTCGACTACCAGACATTCTCAAGATCTACACCTGAATCTCTGCTCGATGATCCACAAACATCGCTCTAACCATCTCCCGAAAGGTAGCAACTAGCTCTACTCTAGGAGCATGCTAAAAAAGAGAATACACCTCGACTAGATGAATGGGGAGGTTTACCGTAGGATCGAGTCTAGAGGGGTAAACTACGTGCTGTACTCCTACCACAAGGGTACTAACTGAACTAGCTACAAAATCGACAGCAGACATGCAAATGGTCTTTGGTGTCTCTGCACCCTTCCCAAAAGCTGCAAATCTGTAGCTACGCTCTGGGTAACTCGACGAACAACCACGACTCAAGATCTACACTTGAAACCATCCTGGTTAGTCCACGCTTGGACCAACACCAAAAGCAACCAAGAAAAGACATGTAAGCTAGATGCAAGTACTGTAAAACAAACCCTTTAAATTAACTTTTGACTTACCTGACGGCTGTTGGAGTGCTGATGGTCATGGGGACAAACGACCTAACTCAGTAGGTCAGTCTATAGAATCTATGACTCTGAGCTCTGATACCAACAGTAAGAACTCTACTCTAAAATAGTCCTAAGCCCGGTTCTTACTCAGCATGCATGATTAAAACCATTCAAACCGACTTCAAAATAGTTAAATGAACGCAACATTTAATAAGAAAGTAGCAATCCAAAACCATAGATAAAACCAATACAGTTTAACGCCTCTGGCCAGAGTTTATTAAAATATTTCTAAAACAAATTCCAAAACTAGCTAATCATGCTAAATAAATAAAATAATTGAAGGAAGATTATGCAACAGACTCCCATGATCCATCAGCTCCTCCTTTACGCGTCCCAACACTGTCTCAAGTTACCTGGTGAAAAAAACCATAGAAATAAGGGTGAGTACAAAGGCACTCAGTAAGAATATCTAGTCTGGGTACAATACGCAAGTCACATCATCTAGCATCCTAGTATACAAGTAAGCCAAACAATCATACAGGCATTCTCACAATAAGTCCAATAAAAAATATGCTTAAACCTCGAGAGTCTCTAACTCTCGGCTAAAGGATCCACTGCGGATCTCAAAATGAGTTATCAACATAACATTAGAATCTCGAGAGTCTCTAACACTCGGCTAAGGTGATCAGCTCTTTATGCTGATCCTGGCACTTAGAAGAGTACCCAAGTGTCTGGCTCTAAACCGAACGGAAAGGTGTACATACGCATACACCGCATGCTGTTGCAAACCAGATAAATGTAGGCCTGCACAAACTATGCCTGTCCAGGTACGCATGCCTAAGACTCAGAACGGTGTCCACTGATCCACAACAGATGAGAGGCCCTCGACACCATACTGTGGCAGCCTGATCACACCAACGCTTGAAGCTAAAGGTCATCCCAAGTTAGGCTTTCACCAAGGAAATGACCCCGCTCTAGCAAGCCTAGACTAGGCTTATGCCGGGGTGGTAGCCACTCTATGTCTGACTACCGGGGGTGAGAAATTTTCCCTCATAAAACCCAACGTGTGGAGACACATATGTTTGTCCACTCTCAGCCTCTAGATGATGACAACCTAACAGGATCTAGCTAAGAAGAATGTACCCTAGAGCTAACAGAGTTCCATCAACAACATTGAACAATAAACATTCAGAATATGAATAGTCATAAATACATAACAGTCACTGCAAACAGAATAGTGCAATTCAGGGTACAACAATCTACATGCCAGGTCCTGTCAGACAAATCACAGCAATCCTATCCACTAGCACATGCTCATACAACAATAAACCTGCAAGAACCTATCCACTAACATGCTTGGGAAATAGTAACACACAATCAAGAACCTATCCACTAGCACATGCTCATACAACAATAAACATGCAAAAACCTATCCACTAACATGCTCGGGAAACAGTAACACACAATCAACAACTTATCAACTAGCATGTTCAGTAAACAGTAATAGACAACCAAGATAAAATCAGTGGCAAGTGCAGGGTCCACACAACCCCGACAAGGAATCCTTATCTGAATAAATGGAACAGACAAATAATAGCTATGCTCCTTGAGCTACAGAACCAATACAAATAATCAACCTAGACATAGTAATAACAATCACAATTAATAACTAAACAGCTATACAAATCTAGGTATCTAAATGATCAAGGCTCAGAAAATAGGAGTTACCCAAAATCGAAGAGGACAGGGCCTCGATAAGGAAGGACACGGCTGGGCGTGGGGGTCTGCTGCGTAGAGTGCGGGAGGGCCGAGCGGCAGCGTGCGGCACGGGGCTAGGCTACTCTTGGCGAGGTGATTCGCAAGCAGGGGCGAGAGCGTGGATGCACTGGTGAACAGCTAGGGCATACCTGCGACTGCGAAGCGAGCGGCACGGCGATGGGCAAGCGGACTGGCTGTGCTCGTTGGACCGTGTGGCTACGAGGCTACGTGGGTGGGGATGCAAAGGCGTTGCGGCTGGCTGTGGTCATTTGCACGCGGGCTAACTCGGTGATGGGCTACTCAACAAGGGGAACAGGTAATGAGTGAAACGATCGCGGGCGTGCGTTCGATGGCTAGCATGGTTGCGAACGGCGAAGCGACATAGCACGGCTGTGGCACGGTGCAGTTGGGAAAGGATGAGGTTGAGGGTGATGCTTGACGAAGGTGTGGCTACGTGTGTGGGAGATCGGTACCAAGGATCTACAGACGGTGATCGGTAGAGGGCTGTGCGAGTGTGGGCGATTAGTTGGCTCGACGGTAAAGGTGAAGGGAATGGGTTTGGTGGTGATGCTTGCTGTAAGGGAAGGAGAAGAAGAGAGTGAGATTGATAGAGAAGAGGCCCTGAGCATTTTGATTGATCAAACTCCCAAAACCAATTCGTTCCTTTTAAATTCCTTTTTAACCAAAACAAGCTCAAAGCCTCCAAACTGCAAAACTAAACCTGAAACCCTACAAAACACAAAAATAGCCCTAGTCTCAGCCAAATGCAAGAACGACCCAGAAAGCCAATAAATTATACATCTAACCCTAGAGGAAAAATGACCAAAATACCCCTGAAGGCTAAAACTGCCCTAACGGCCCAATGAAACAACCGAAACAACTGAAAAACATACTTGAGGAATCGGAATCAAAACCTGGGCCGTTACACATTTTCTTTTCCATTTCTTTTTAAACCCAAATAAAGCCTTTCCTCCCAAAACTGCAAAACTAGCCCCGCTTAGCCTGAAATAACAAAAACAACCCTGTACTCAATGAAAATGCAAGAATGACCCTGAAACTCAATAAATTAGCAAACCGACCCTAGGGGAAAAATTACCTGTAACGGCCCAGACTTTCATTTTGATTCTCCAGGTACGTTCAGTGACTTTTTTTGTTGTTCGGTTGGGCCGTTAGGGCAGCTTGGACCTCTAGGGGTATTTTGGTAATTTTGCCTCTAGGGGTAGTCTCGTAATTTACCAGTGATCCGGGTCTGTCTGTTAAATTTATTGAGTTTTCTTTTCATTCGGTTGCAGGTTTCCAGAGCTAGCTTGGTCTTTTTGGGAGGTTTGGAGCTTCGGTATTTATTTGGAAATTAGGGGAAAAGATGAACGTGCCAGGACTCGAACCCAAGACCCAACAGGGACACGTGTCGTAATCCCCTTCCTCCCTTGTCTTTGTCGAGCCCTAGATTAAAACAGACGTAAACTCTTTTCTTCCTCATTTTCTCTCTTTTCCGAATCCATTCTTCTCCAAGCTCTCTCTTTGCTCTCCAAGAAAACCTAGCCGAGATCACCTCTTCGCCAAGCCCTTTCGCTGAGTAGCCCCCAAGCCGAGACCCCTCATTCACCGAGCAGTAGGTAGCATCCCATCACTCGCCAGCTCGTTCACCCGAGCGCACGTTTGCCTGCCGAGTTCTCCAGCCAGGCTTGTCTTCGCGCACATCCAGATCGCGATCTGCCGCATGTTCGCCCAGCTCTGCATCCAGCCGATCGCGAGCGTCCCCAGACGTCCGCCAGCTCGCCCAGCGCACCCCTTCCCCTCGCACGCATTCGCTCTAGCACCCGGCCATCCGCGCTCCAGTAGCTCCTCCTCCGATCGCACGCCTAGCACTCGCAAGCCCGCGCACCAGCAGCGACACCCCAGCATTCGCGCACCCTGCCGCGATCGTCCGCACGCCCTCGCTCCAGCTCACAAACCCTGCGCACCCCTTCTCTCGCTCGTCGCCACAGCAGTAGCTCTGCCTCACGTTCACCCCTGCCAAGGATAGTAGCCCATTCCAGTGCTCGCACACACCACCGCACGCCCAGCTCGCCAACTGCACACCTGCCGAGCCAGCCCTCTACCTGCAGCACACGAGCCTGCCGAGAGCCTTTCAGCCGAGGGCTTTAGCTACCGTTTCTTGAGCCTCAGTTTGGGTAATTCCTTTTCCCGAGCCTCGTGCGTGTTTGGTACATGTTTCCATTTAGCCGATAGATATTGATTAGTTATTTACATGTTATTGCTAGGTTATTGTCCACAGCACTTTATCTCTGTTTGATTTATCTGCTTGTTATCCAGGTAAAAATTTCCCTCCCGGGGTTGTGTAGACCCTGCGGGACTTCTCTGATAACTTTCCTGTATGCCTGTTTCCGTTGCTTGCATGTTAGTGGATAGGAATTTCTTGGCTTATTTGTTCTGTGCTTTTTTATCGTTATGTTCACCTATTAGTGCAATGCTAAGGTTCTTGTTGTGAAGCATGTTGTTTGTTAAGAAACAGGGATTGGCTGATCTTAGATAGATTAGTTAGGATGCTCTCAGCCTGAGGCTGCGAGGGGACCAACTGTGTGGAAATGATCCCAGGGCCAACTGTGTGGAAACGACCCTTGTACATTCTTTGGACCAACTGTGTGGGAACGGTCCAGGGCCAACTATGTGGAA
>JBBMKA010006651.1:0-10036 GCA_037833695.1 Sechiopsis laciniata | reverse complement strand
AAGACATTACATCCATGCACATTACAGATAATCCAGCAAATAAATTAATCAAATACTGAGCTAGTAAAGCATTTAAGGACCACACAACTCTAGGTAAAAATCCTTACTTTTGAAGATTCAAACTCTTAAATTCACGTGCTAAAATCCCCGAGCTACGAATCCAACCCTCACAGCTAGGTTGCGAATGCAGAAAATATTTCGCCGAAGCGAACTGAGCTCCACAGTGCAGAATATGTTTCGCCGAATCGAAAGGTACCAGACGAACTTCAACCCGGTCGTCGCTCGTCGAGGAAAACGAAGTTGGACTTGACCGTTTTCTCGCGTAAAAGATTGCGCCACACAGATACCACTCGGGAAGAAATTTGGCGCCTACCACATAACGAATTCAACGACGTTAGAGCGAACGCGAAGAATTCCGGCGGATCTTTGATTCGATTTCCAATGAACGGACAGACGTCGATCGACGAACGATTCCTCCGAAGGTTTCGCAGGGGCGAAAGGTGTTCGTCGCAAACTTCGCAGGGGCGAAGAGTGTTCGTTGCAAGCTTCGCAGGGGCGAAGAGTGTTCGTTGCAAGCTTCGCAGGAGCGAAGAGTGTTCGTTGCACGCTTCGCAGACACGAAGGGTGTTCGCTGCAAGCTTCGCAAGACACGACTCGGCAGCGAAAATAATATCAAAAATCGAGAGCTTTTAGAAAGCAGATTGTGTTTTCTCCGTTTGTCAAATCTTCTCTATATAGCTTGGCCGAAATATAACGTTTAAGCAAGCCAAAGGCCTTGAGTTACAAATCTTAAATTCAATCCATCCATTAAAACAAAACATAAAACCTTTCATTTTCCAATGTATTTAACATAAAAAACCCAATAATTTATATAAAATAACCACAAAATAAATTAAGGGAAAATAAATAGATTTTTTATCAAATAAAAATCTCGGGTCATAACACCTACTGTGGTATTTTTTTCCACAACGTCCACATTTGATTCGTTGTCTAACTTCAAGGGATGATTTGATACGTTGTTTCTTTGGTTTTCCAACTGGACGCTTTGTAACTAGAGGGAGTGGCTGAATATCCTTTACGTGTTGTGGTATATCTCAATATTCTTGCGGTCCAAAAGGATACACAAGTTCAACATAGGTATTGCGTAGGAAGTCTGCAGAATCATACTTCGAAACAAAATCTTTGCGGGTAAATGGTAATTTAGTAATACTGCACAAGCATCTGCATAATGGATTCCTAAGAAGTCATACACTTTACATGTACAACTCATCTCAGTCAAATTGACATGGTATTGTTGGGTGTCGTACATAACCTAATATTGGAGCATATTACCTGTGGTGTGAACAAGGTGTTATCAAATTATGATAAACTGTATAATATAAATGAATCATACCATATATAATATAGGTATAATCCATACCTGAAATATACAAAGAGGGATGCTAGATGCCTAAGATAAAAATTATCTAGTATTATTAATAGACATGGGTTATATAGTATTATAAATCGTATTAACTAAACAATATTACTATTATAAGAAAGTTACATTGAAAACAGAATATGCAAATTACAGACACAATTATAACAGAAAACAGAATTATCAAATCAAAATCCGAACCGCAAACACGAAATTGCAATTAACGAAAAAAAGAAAGAATTAGACAATATTGACGAAACAGTATTATTGGTATAAGAAATGTAAATAAAAAAGAGAATCTGTAAATCACAAATCCCAAACGAACCAGACAAAAAATAGAACATCAAAAAGTAGAAAATGGTAGAAGAAAAGTACCGACATGAAGTATAGAGATGCCGATTTCTATACCCAACACAAAATAATCAAAATCGACTGTCAAAATGTAGCAATACAACAAGAAGAAACCCTAAATCGAAATTTGAAGTTTATAAGAAATGAGGTCGAAGATTTAAGCGTTTCAATGAAGGGAACTTCTTATTGTTTGGCGAGATGAATGGAAACAGAGATTCATCTGAAAATCCCCGAAAAAATGGTATAAAAAGGACGATGGCAGCCTGAGGTGGTTTTTTCGATCGTCTGCAAATGGGTTGAAGAAAAGCTTCTTTCGTACGAAATGAAAGAGATAGATGTTGATGTCGAAATTTGGTCTTCGAGATCAACGGTGAATTTGTATTCGATCGGGGATGAATTACCTGCAAAACAACAAGAGCTGGACACTAGTGTGGTGTGAGCCACGCCGCCTCCGATGCCTAAGTCAGTCGAGATTGAAAGAGGTAGGTAGGTGAGTCAAATTTAGGGTTTCGAATTCGCTTACCTCTTGACTAAATGACTTGCATATATATATATATATATATATATGAGGCGAGTAGGTGACCACTTTGATAAAAATTAATATTGATTTATGGAAATATTCTCCTATTTGGGTGAATATTTCTATTTTAGGCAAATTTTCCTTCTTGGGTCGAGGCCCAAATAAGGTCTATGCGTAGATAAGGAAAAATGATGAATATGGGCGAAAACGGTGCGTAAATCGGAGCTAAAACGAGAGAGATATGGCAAAAAATGTGAAATGGGTCGAACTGGGTTGAGTCAACCCGACCTGCCAACCGCTGCCCAGGTGAGCACTCGTGCGGGCACAAGAGGCAGGCTGGGTAGCCCGCGCGCGCATGAGGCGGGCCTATGGCTTGCGTGGTCCACCTACCTTGGCGCCAACTAGGCCTGCTCGCTCCGGTGTCTGCGCGGCTTGTTTACCAGGGTGTCCGCTCGCTAGCCTACTCGAGCGCTCGTGCGGCTTCTTTGCTCGGTTTAGGACCCGCTGTCGACTTCCTTGAACTTCACTCTGTCGGACTAACGTGGTCTTTGGACCTTTCTTCATGGGCCCGACTCTACTCCGAGTGACCCAATTCCTTGGGCTTAATTTTGCCCATAACAATAAAAAACAAAGGGAGAGAGAAAATCCCTTTTTGGTACACCTATTTTAGGAAAGTATTGATATGGAATATGATAAGTCTAATGAAGAAAATAGTATTAATTGTAAGGAAAGGGCAATGTGGTATTAATAAAAGTACGAAAATCATTTAAATTAATAAAATAAATAGATTTGCTTTTTTTTTTTTTTTTTTTTTTTGCCTAGCACAATTTCCCTTATTTTTATTTTAACTGTGTTTTGGTTGCTCCTATTTTTGTTATAGTGATTTTTTTTATTTTTCTAAAAGGAAGTATTTGGGTTTTTTTTTTTTTTTAAATTAAAAAAAGAAAAACTAAAATGCAAAAACTACGAACAACTGTTTGGTTTTTAATTTTTTTAAACCGTTCTTATTCCCTCATTTTATTTCTACAATGAATTTCATTTTTTTTTAACAAAACATTCAAATTTTTATCTAAATACCAAAAATGAAAATAAAATTGTAAAATCTACCATTTTTTTAGTTTTCAATTTTTTAAATATAGATTTTTTTTTAAGGATTTTAAACATAGATTAAAAATAGATAAAAGGTCAAAATGAATTGAGTTCTCCCGATATTTACATAATCTAATAAATGAGGTTATAAATTCGACATCCTTCCCTAAATATTTTTTAATAAACAAAAATCAAAGGAATATTTATAAATTTTTTTTTTTTTTTTTTTTGGAGGGAAGTAATATTTATAGACTTAATTTATGAAAATACATTTTTTTATCATTACCAACTAAAAATCCATCTCATTTATCTATTAAAACAATTGGTTGAGATAATAATAATAACAATAATATAATAATAATAATAATAATAATAATAATAATAAATCATTGTATAAGATACTATCACCAAAACCTTTAAATTGTTTTGAATATCGTATGCTTGCTTTGCACTTCCTTGTTCTACTTTCTCTTAACCATCTTTGTGTTTAGCTCGTTTTTATATTTCAAAAGCTCTCTTATAAAAATCTATCTATTGAATGTGCCAAATAAATTGTTTCTTTTTAATTTTAGAAATTCGGCATACACTCTTTCCTTAAAAAAAGTCCATGCTAACAAATCATTACCAAAAAAAAAAAAACAAAAACAGAATAGATGAGATCAATATTGGCAACCTAAGTATAGCACATGTTAAGGGACGCCAAATTTATCCGGATTTCCACATTGGTATTGTTCACACGAGATTTTCAGAGAAATTTTGATTCGTGGAGTTGAACTTGAATTTGGAGATGATTCTGTGCGAAAGTGGTTCGATCTCTATGCTTGATCCTCTAATTCGTTCTCTCTGAATGTATGTTCTTGATTTGAAGAACAGGATGAGCGTTTTTCGTATTTGGTCGCTTGTTTGTGGAATTGTTTGACTTTCGAAGTAGTTTTGGACTTCAAAAGCTGTTTGATCCTTGGAAATTTGGAGAGTTTTCAGTTTGGTGGAATTCTCTCTGGAGCTTCAAATTTCTGACCCCTTCAAATGAAGGAAAGTTTCTCTATTTATAGAGCTCTTATGGACCGTGGGCTTGGGCCTTGATAGACCAAGCCCTTGTGCTTGGTCTTTTGGATTTGGATTTTTTGGTTCGGTTTACTAAACGAACTTTGGTCTGGTTTAATTTTGACCCAAATTAAAGAAAAACCAACTTTTGGTCTAAATCAATTTTGAGAAATATTGTCTCAAAATTTAATTTAATTTCGCCAAATTTGGGATAATGACGTGGCGATCTATGACTGGTCGAAATTTCTCAGTCAATATGATATTGTCCACTTTGAACATAAGTCTTCATGATTTTGTTTTTGGGCATCTCCCAAAAGGTTTCAGACTAATGGAGATGTTTGTCCTCCCTTATAAACTCATGATCTACTCCTTATTTAACAAATGTGAGATTACTACTTTGTTTGTATTCCCATCGAACAAAGTACCGCATGCGAGTTTCCCTTATTGATAGTCATTTTCCTAATTATATTTGAGCACATCTTAACTCAAACTACAAATCCTTCCCAATTACACTTGAGCAAACTGGAAAGCCCTACCATGTATCCACTTGATTTATGTTTGAGCGCACAACAACTACCCCCACCGAGGCAACCATTTCAGAAGTGCTCTTCATTGGAGCACACAACAAATACCCCACAACAAGGCAACCATTTCAAAAGCACTCCTCACTTGAAGTACACAGATGTTCAATCACAAGCACATACAAAAGCACTCACACCAGAGCACACGTAAGACGTCTCAACCACGAATTTTCATCATGAATATTTCATAGTCCATATTGAGGCTCACAAATCTTTGTTTCATACTCGAGATTTTTTCGATATGGCAAAGACATGGGTACCATTCTAATACCGCTTGTTATGAAAACGAGAATCAACAATCAAATTGAAAATTAAGAAGAAAAAAAACGTGAAGAGAAGAACACAAAATTTACGTGGTTGACAAATGGTGTGTTAGCTAAACGGGCAAATGAGAGAAAGTTTTATTAAGGAGATAACGAAAAATACATAATGTCTATCGTGGGGGCTAGGGTTTAATTTGAGTTTATATAGTACACTCTTATTAAACCCTATTACACATAAGACCCAATTACATAAAAATCCATATATGAAAATAGAAATTGGATTACATATTACATAAAGAAAATATGTGGATGCTAACCAACTTTCAAAAATAAAATAAGTTTTTGGAAGCTGCTTTTTTTGTTTTCAAATTTTGGTTTGGTTTCTACAAATATAAGTAAGATGTAGATATTCAAGTAACAAAAAATATGGTAAAGTAATTGTTGTAGGCTTAAATTTCAAAAATAAAAAACAAAAAATCAAATGATTATCAAACGGAACCTTAATTTTTTTGGTTGGAATGCTCGCATCTTCTTAGATAACAATATATATAAAAGAGATATGTATAGCCCTAAATAGTTATATCATGGAAGAAATAATTTGATTGAAAATAATGGATATAAAAATAAAAAAGGAAAATTATCCCTACCCAATCATTATAGAACTTCAACATTTATATTTCAATGGAAAACTTTCTTAAAACGACAAGGAACAAGCATGCATGTTTATTTGGTTGGGTATTGTGAGGCAAAGCTCTATAAGGAAGCCCTCATCACCAACCATATTATTTTCTCTTTCAAAAGACAAGAGAGAGGTCAAATGTAACCTAAATTTTGACTAAATTATAAAAAATATCCTTAAACTTTACCTTTTATTTATAAATATCATCCTGTTTTAGAAACCATCCCTTAAAAAAGAAATTTATTAGAATGTTTGGATAGAAAATTGACATGACATAGCGACATAAAATAATGAAGAGGTGATTGTGAATCTCTTTGATTTGGGTTTACTACATTTGAAATATCCACCTCATTGACTTTTTGTTTAATTATTCTAATATATTTTCTACTTCAAACATAATTTTAAAACGCTTTCAAACAAGTCAAGAAATAATAGTAAAAAAACATTGTTTTCGGTGACATCATGTATGTTTTAGTAACCATGAGATTATAAATTTGAATTCATTCCTTAAATATTTTTGAATAAAAAAAAGTCGAGAAATAATATTTAACTATTAGCCTTTTTCTCCCTTGACAAATCCACACATGTTTAGGAGAAAACAAAGTTAAATCAATTATTGTTTTCTAATCTCTTATAAAGAAATTTAATCTACCTTCTTACCTAAGTTTAGAAATTTGAAGAGTTATAATTTGGGATGTGAAATACACCAAGTGTTTGAATTCTTATAGAATTTTATTTTAGATGTTAGGGTGAAGAAAATCATATAATTGGAGAACTGTCTCAACAGAAAATTTACTAAAGTAACTTTAAAGTAAATTTACTTTAAAAAAAAAAAAAAAATTTAAATTAAAACATTTCAAGGGGGAATAATTCATGTCCCTATATTTCATAATTAAAAATTAATTCAAATTAACAACACATAGCCACCCAAGAAACAGACCCACATTAAAGGGTTCCACCAAAGACCCAGCCGATTATATGCATATAACCAACTGGTAATACGAACAACAACAGAGTATTATTAAATCATTAAAAAAAAAAACATTCGATTATTTAATCATTAAAAAAAAACATTCGATAATTGATGTTATGTCAGAAAATGGACAAGTGGTCCAATTTTGCTTTAAGAGATTTCTCTAACCTTACTTTATCCCTTTTTTTTCTTACTTTATCATTAATTAATTTGGTAAAAGTTGATCATATACAACTTGATTAGGACTTTATATAAAATAAACAAAATACATTAACCCACTTGAGATGAATCAGTGTTTTAAGAATTTCTGTTTGAAGTATAAATTTCTCTAGCTCTTCAACTCAAAAAAAAAAAAAAAAAAAAAAAAAAGAAATATCAAAATCTTCCTTTACGTTTATTTAATTACGTTGATAAGGTGAAATATGTTGTTAAATTTTATTATTAAATGTTTGAATATTTTTTGACAATATAAGATAGATGATCGAACTTTTGACCTCAAAATCTAAGATTGAAATTTGAATCCTTTTCATTTTTCTTACATTTTTTTTTCTCCTTTAAAATGTGCTTATTTTGATTCCTTAATCAATATAGTTGATTTTGATTAATAAGAAAATGATTTGATATTGGAATA
Source organism: Sechiopsis laciniata (assembly GCA_037833695.1). Lineage (NCBI taxonomy): Eukaryota > Viridiplantae > Streptophyta > Magnoliopsida > Cucurbitales > Cucurbitaceae > Sechiopsis > Sechiopsis laciniata. Next base: position 2,488 of record JBBMKA010006651.1, on the reverse strand, counting down.
TTTTGTAATAATACTAATTCACTCTTTTTATTTAATTGAAAAAAAAGTACTATTATATAAAAGAAAAATTAATGATACTATTGAAGTTTGAACTTTTTCTTAATTAACAATTATTTAAAGAGAAAATTTCTAATTTTAACTTCTTCATTACTAAATCTTACATAAGTTATATCATTATTTTACCACTAAAGAAAAATTTTAAATCATGTTAGTACTGAGTCATATATAAAATAATTCTTTTAAATGTCACCATCACAATTCCACTAGGAAAGGGCGTGTTTAAGGTATAAATAATTAGGAATTTTTTAAAAAATAATTAGTTAATGTTGAACACAAGGGACAAAATTTTAAAATAAAGTAAAACTACAGGAAATGGCGTGTTTAAGGTATAAATAATTTGGAAAAATGAGAATTAAGAGAGGCAAAAGTGAGTAGAATGGTATTGGCTAGCTTTTGAGTTTTATTTATTGTTATTTTCTTTTTAAAAGAAACATGGTACAAGAAAACAAAACCTTAGTTGGATAAAGAATGTCAAATAATTGAAACAAAATTTGTGATTTTGGATTTGGATTTGCTTGGGGAAAGCTGTTTTTTTTTTGTTTGTTTGTTTGTTTGTTTGTTTTTTTTTTTTTTTTTTTGGTGCTGTTGAAGTTAAATCTACTTGGGTTCCAGCTATCATTTTGTTTTTTTGTTTTTTGTTTTTTTTGTTTTTTTGTATCTTTTAGTTTTTTTATTGAAAGAAAGAGATGAAGATCTTCTACTTGCAATAATTTCTATAATATGTCCAATTTTCTCCCATAAATGAAATTATATTATTATATTGCTGATATTTTAACTCTCTTTCACAATCTCAACATAATTAACTTAGTTTATATATTAAAGGTTAGAAGATGCAAACTCACCACTAATATTATTAAATTAAAAGAACTCTTTATTGTATAACTATTTAATGTATGACATTTCGAATTTGGCTTGGTGTGAGGAAGTTAATTGTAATGTCTAATTTTAAGAGAGGTATATAAATTAATAAATAGTAGCTGCATATGAAATAAGAGGGATCTTAAGAGATGTGTAAATTATGGTTAAGAAAATTGAAAAGTTGATAGTTATTATATATACTAATAAGACGCACTTTATTGATAAAATAAAAAATAAAAAAGGCACACCTTATCTTTTAATAGTTTAAACATATAGAAACTTCAAAATTAAACATATTTGCCTTGAATCAATTCTTTTTAAGTTAGACGTTTTAAGAATTTTTTAGAAACCATGTGAGTGACAACATATATACTTAAACAACATATATTTTAGATCGTCTCAATTTAAATACACCAAGCCTACACTTAGTTTTTCTATAAAAACAATTTTTTTGGTATAATTAATATCTAAAAAAAAATTTAGGGGGTGTTTGTTTGTTGAATTTAAGGAGAATTTAGAAATGAGTATTTACTAAGTACTCCTTATAAAATCACACCAACCGAATTATTGTATCTACTCAAAATAACTTCTCATTTTCAATCACTCATTTTTAACTATTCAAAATAACTCTTCACTTCCAACCACTTATTTTTAATAATTTGGAAACCAAACCAAAATTTGCAAAAAAAAAAAAAAAAAGTAGCTTCTAAAAGTTCGTTTTGTCTTTAAATTTTGGTTAGCATTCACATAGTTTCTTAAGAAAAGATGGAACACGTCGTAGGAAATTTGAGTAAAAATAAGTTTAAATTTCAAAATCAAAACAAAAAATCAAATGATTACCAAACGAGATATAAACAAATTGTACCACGAAGGTAAAGTTCATTCATTCTTGAATTCACCTTGTTTTGGTCTACCTTTTCTTCAATTTGCTAAGGAATAGTTCAAACTCTTGGAAAAGGAAGATATAAATATCCTTATTCTACCTAAAGAAGGTAAGTTGCAATATTTTTATTGAGCTTTCATAAATCCCATTATTAGACTAAAAATTCTTTTTCATGTGACAATGTTAGGCAGCAAATAACCTCAAACGATGTGAGACTATCATATTTAACTTGATTAAATCTGAAGAAAAAAAAAACATTCTAAACTTTTTTTCTCTATTTAAATTATAGTTTTAAAACATTTATTAAAATCGAAAATCTAATAATACAAGAATAGAAGTTTTTTTTTTTTTAACCCATTGGCAAAACTTTAACACTATTTTTTTTATGAAATAACCAAATAGAAATTACAATTTGACGATATTATATTTAGAACGATAGAAAGTGAGGAAATGTTTTTTTTAGGATAAAGATGGTACAAAAAAAATAAACACACACACATACACAAAAGTTTTTGGATGACAAATATAAGGAAATGACATTGTGGATTGGATTATCCAATACAATTTGAACGGATAATAAGTTGAAAGAACAATTAAAGTTAGCTTTAAAAAAATGTTGTAATAAAGTACCTTTTTTTTTTTTTTTTTTTTTAATTTAGATGTGTGCTTCCAATATTAATCTCAAAC
>JBBMKA010006650.1:0-10038 GCA_037833695.1 Sechiopsis laciniata | reverse complement strand
ACACTAGACATTACAAAATAAACAAGTTCTTCAAGAATAAAAGTAATACAATTCAAAATAAAGAGAAAAGAGAAAAATGAAGCTTAGGAAAATCTCCAAATGGTTCCTAAATGGTCTCCAATGATGCTTCTCCAATCTCCATTGGAAAGCCCACTACTCTATTGCAATGAAACTAGCTAACTCTAAGAATAAAATAAAATATAAAAAAAACAAGAAGAAAAGTACCAAGAAAGTTGTTGGAAATTTGAGGGAAGAAAAAGGAAAGAGTTGGCCAAAAGAAAAAACTAAAAATGAGGCTCAAAGGAGGCTAGCGTTTCATGTTTTTCATCACCCATTTAAAGCTCTAGGTCATATATGATCAATGGTCAAGATTAAAAGATGAAAAACACATGTTTCTCCATCAAAATAAGCCCTTTTGACACGTGTCCGAGGGGGCTTCCCAACAATTTTCCCACGTGGAGGAATTCTAGAATTTTCTGCTTCTGGAAAGCGAATGCTGCAGACATTGGCTCGCTTCAGAATGGGTGTTCTTTTCTTCAATTCGATTCCTCTGATTAAGGCACGAGTCCAAAGCTTTCAGCATTTTTAGATCATGAAATAATAAAAACAACTTAGCGAGAATAATGATTCTTGAAATGCTATAGAAAATGCTTCAAACATTCACTTTTCAGCACAAAAGTTCTAAATTATCCTAACTTTCTAATCCTTGCTTCTTATCTTACATGCATTGTATTTTATGAATAATTTCCTATTCAAAGGTTGTTCTATGCATTAAAGTGTAATAATAATGCATGATTTCTTCAATAAACACATCCTAAAAGAGGACTAAACTACTCTCTAATTGAGAGTTACACTTGTGTCAACAGTGTCTAAAATATGTACAAACTATAAAAAAAAATCAAGGAAACAAATATTTATTGATTTAATTATGTTTGACTAAAGTTTTTAGAATTAGTTAGATTAATTTAGATTTTTCTAAATTCAAAAAGGTAGTTATAAATAATCTATTTAAAATAGATAAAAAAGAAACTGTATGAAATATAGGAGGGTACAATTGTAAACTACTTTCCATATTAAAAATTAATTAAAATTCAGAAATAAAAAAACAAGACATAAATTTAAAGTCTAAAGATCTTTAACCACAACCTTAATAAGTTTCTAAATTCTAGTCATTTCCCTAGTTGTCCCTAATAAAATTATGATATAATTAGGGGGATTTTCTGTATATTAAAAAATAAATTATGAATAACAACATTTTAGAAGAAATTTGTGCATAGCAAAAAAGTGGGATAGACCTAATAAAAGGACGAAAAATTTTATGTATGTGATGACTTCAATTATTGCAACAGATAGTTTTCAATCCGTACAAATATAGTTTTCAATCAATCTTACCAAGTCTTAATTATCTTTTGAACTATTGCTCTTGTACATATACGACTAAGGTTTAATGCTTAAATAATGAATATTATTAAATAAAATAACATTGGAGTTTTTTTTTTTTTTTTGGTTAAAATTTGTGTTTTTTAAAGATGCACTCCAGTGTTTTTCTAAAATAAATTAAACCACCGGTGAAGGTCGAAGTCATAATCTTCTAATTTATAGATATACATTAATATTGTTGAGTTATCGCACTTGTTGGCATATGTATTCCATGGTGATCGTGTGTGATTAGTTGATTCTTTTTTTTTTTTTTTTTTTGTAAATCTTTAAAATATTTTTAATGCTTTTATTGAAATTAGTAGGTCATTTTTTTGTGTGGAGAAATTGAACCTAGAGTAAAACTACAAGAAAGATTCAACTTTAGAGTAAATTGAATACTTAGTATTTTTAGCTCAATACATAGAGGAAAAAAATGAACTTTTTAATCTTTTGATAAAGAACTTTTTTTTTTTCCGAAACCAATCAAGGACATTATTGATAATATTGCTTTCACCAATTAAATTACGTTTTTTTAATCAAGAAAAACATCCAATTAATTTAGGTTAAGGATAGCAAATAAGTACATTAAAAGTTTAAAAGTATATCAACGAACGTAATTATGTGTTCCTGTTTGATCAAGAGTTCATGAGATAGAATCCTTATTCTCCAACTAAACAAAAATGAGAAGTAAAGCTTAGATGTGTGTAGACAGAGTATTTTAAATAAAGAAAAGTAGTTATGATAAGTTTTAAGTAGTTATACATAATTGAAATTAGAAGATAAAACATTATTTGGATAGAATGGATATATAATGAATGATTGTGAGCGTGCTTGGGTAAAAAACACTCATTTGAAAATAAGAGTTCATTTTGGCTGAATAGAAAAGTTTTTGTTGTCATGCAAATAAAGTTGTCATACATTGGTTAAATAAGAGGAAAATCATGAATATATAAATGATAACAATCATCGTCATTAGTATGAGACATTTTGGGTGAAACCAAAAGTAAAGACATATAAGTGTATGTCAAAGTGGATAATATTATATCAATGTAAAAGTGTGGATTCGGCTTTCATGGTCATAAAATGAGAGTATCACTACTCTTAAATAAATGACAGTTTAGTATCGATTTTAAGATCAAATATATGATTATAGTGTTGAATTAAATTACCATCGACCATTTTCCACAAAATTCCATCTGAAATTGTAGTAGAAGCAACCTATCAACATATTTAGCCAGTCACACCTAATAAATAAATCCTCTACGAACGAAATTGTTGAACAAAGGGGACGGTAGGTGTGAAGAAGATGCCAGCTATACAACTGGTTGAAATGTCAAATCGTGGGTTTTTATCAAATTTATGTTTTTGTCGATTTCTATTTTATGGAAATCTAAATACAAATATTGATAACATTTCAATGTTTATAGATATTTTTGAAATAATTTTTTTTAAAAATAAATCAAAACATTTTATTTGTTATGATATTATATTATCATTCATTTATATTTTGTCCTTAGAGAAAAATAACTTTTTAGTTTTTAGGTTTATGATCTAGTTTCAATTTAGTCCTAAATTTTAAAATTAAGTACTTTTATTCTTGCTATTTGAGTAATACTTACTTTTAGTTTTTGAAATAACAAAATCATTAGTTAGATAACATAATGTTCACTAAAATAATAATTAAATTGATTTTAAATTTTAATATATTGATGACGTGATTATTTTAATTTTTACATAAATTTAATTTTTAAAATAAAATAAGTATGAAATCGAACTAAAAAAATATACCAGAATTAAAAGCGAGTATTAATGTAAGGTCAGAGGTAAAAATGTTCAATTTTAAAATTTATAAATGAAATGGAAACTAGAACTCAAACATATGGACTAAATGGTACTTTTTCCTTATGTTTCATCAATTTTGTATGGTAAATATGAGTTTACACCCATCTAAATTATTTTTACTTATGATCGGTATAATATTTGGTTCTTAAAAAAATGGTAAGAAATTCATTTCTAGATAAAATTATCATAGTGAATTCATACTTTCTAGTTCGACTAATTGTATTTACACCTTTTTTTTTTTTTTTTAATTATAAGTTTTTAGGATGAATTGATTTTTAGAGAGCATCTGATCAGAAGGGACCAGAGATGTCTGCATTCTACTATAAAGTTGGAGAAATTACAACACATCATATAATAAAATAAAACTAGCTGGAATGAATGGAATCCAATCTAATCTCATGGTTTTTTTTTTATTATTCCTTTATGTTTTGATATCATGTGCTGCAGTGTACTTTGTTTTTTTTAGGTTTTTTCTAACTTATCCAATAGATTCATATTCTTATTTTTGTTTTGTTTTTTTAAATGATCAACTATATTCGGGGCACTATTAATCTATCCCTAAGTTATAATATTTTAGTTTAATGCTCTTTAGCAGTTTCGAACCAAAAATCTCTTAAGTATGTTTTAGAGTTTGTAGTCTCAATAAATTAGACTATCTTTGAAAGACACTTTTAGATTATGGGATCTAGAATTAAAAAAATATATATCAATCATCTAGCAATCATTTTTTTGTTTGAGAAAATTATAAAATTATGGATTTAACTCATGGTTAACATATACCTAAGAATTTATGAAGGAAAAAAAACTCACCTTTTTAGTACAAAACTAAAAACATTTATTATCATGAATGCAAGTATACATTTAATTTTACAAAAATAATAGGCCAACTTTGTATAGTATTTTTAGCAATAATATTAATTTACATATGTGAATTAAATCATTTAGAAATTGTTTGGTGGAGAGATTAAATTAATCGCAACTTCAGAGTTTACTTAATATGTATATAAAATAATATACAAGTTTTTTTTTTAATATAAAACACGAGTTAACATGGATCAAGTTAACTCGGATTTTGCCAATCGACCACCCATACACCAAACACGCCCTTAAGAATCCTTGGCTTAAGCTTATTAATTAAAAGTAATAAAACCTATGTTGCATCTTACAAATTAGAAGAACATTTTTTATTAAAAAAAATAACAAACTAGAAAAAAATGATATAATATATATATATATGTCTTTTAAAGTTTTAAATTATTTTGATGGAATATTTGAGCTGAAACTGAAACATTATCTGTCAGATCATTTCTCACACGCCAACAGTTCACATGGATCCAACAACCCAACATGCATCTGTTTGAAAATAAATTACATTGACTTTGACTCTCTTCTGACTTTTTTGTTTTGTTTTGGGGTTTATGGGATGAAAAAAGGAAAATCACAATTTGATTTGAATAAACCTTTAAATAATATTGTATATTCTTCAAGGCTGGCCATCCACTATTGAATAATATATCCATTTACACATGTGAGTAAAAGAGTTCTTTGGCTTAAACTTGTAAGGATAGATCTAAAGTTTAAAAAGTTTAACCATACATTTGGCATATGAATTTATCTTTTAAGTGAATCCAAATTTACATTTTAATAATACACATTAGAATGTACAACCTCAGTGTTCTAATAAGATCTCAATTTTATATATACTCTATACTTTTCAATGACACAAAAGAATAATTGTTGAAACATTTACGTAATTTTTATTTGGTTTATAGGGTATTTTATGATTGAGTATGAGTACATAACATAATATAGTTTTCTTTTAGTATAAATTGGGAGATGGGGCCACAAATTGTACATAGAAGATATTACTGTTTTCAAATAAATGAGATTCAAATACCGATTTTTATGATTGAACTCGTGACCGTAGTATTTAACTGAATTATCACCAAACAAACAATGAAACTAACACATCATCAAACATTTCGATTAATATAGTTTAATTTTATTTCAGATTAGTGACAACCTATTATTTTATTTAGCTTTCTCAACGTTGAATTGTATATATAAGTCGAATCTATAAAGCGTCATATACTCATTCACCAATGAGAAACTTACAATACTTCTCTATATAGAATTTGGTAAATAAAACATTTTTATTCAACATTTTTAAAATTGGGCTAACACTAATAACTCAACTCATATAAATATGTCTTTATTAAAATATCATAAATTTAAAATCATTAATTTCGATTGTTGAATTCAAAAAAATTATAAAAAAAAATAAAACAATTATTGCTAATGCATGCAAACAAAATGGGTATATAAGAAAAGTATAATGCCTCTATTAACATGGTATTTTAGTTGATAATCAAAAATAAGATATGTGAATGTTTGTTGCTCCTAACAAATCATTTTGTAATACTATTAATTATAGACAAATTGAGAATTGGTGATTAATTACAAGTTCGAATCCCTCCCATAAAATGTAGTTGAATTAAAAACAAATCAATAATTTATGCAGAATAAAAAATAATGAAGAAGCGGAAGAGAACGAGGAAATTAAACACTCTTATACACATTTTTCAAAAGCGATAAAACAAATCATCAGCCTTGTTTTTTTTTTTTTTTTTTTTTTTTCTAAGATTTTGAAACAAACAAAACAAAACAAATCAACCTCATTCTCAATCTCTCTTAACAATTGATCTGCAGAGAGAGAAAAAGGTTTATCAAAAGTTAAACAAATATATCTCAATAATACCCAACTAAAAAAATCAATACACATAAAATATGTATATTTTATATATATATAATTAGAGTAAGGAAATAAAAATAAAATCACGGGCAGTTAGGATTTCTGCCCGGGCCGCCGTAGAAGAAGTAGCTGCCCCAGTCGCCGGAGTTGCCGTTCTGAACGTCGTAGCAATTTGGTTGCTCCGTGAAAGTTCCGATGTCCTCCGGCTGCCGGAGATTGTTGGATCCGTCCACCACCTGTTTGTCATCCATTTTATCTTTCATAATATTAATTCAATATTTAATAATAGAAAAATACATATAATAATAAATTATAATACACCCTTTTTTATTATTATTATCTTTGTGTTAGAGTTGGCTTACATTCGTCTTTGTCTAATTAGATATATTGTCTAAAAAATAGGTGTTTGGATGAAGTTTAGGATTTGAAATTACCTGAGTTAGAAATTGAGAGTCGCAATAAAAAATTAATTTTTGACAAAAGTCGGGATCTAGTGATTAAGAAGGTTTTAATAAACTAAAAAGTGATGAGTTCAATCCATAATTTCTACTTAAAAATTAATTTCTTACAAATTTTATTGAGATGCGTGCAAACTAGATATCAAAATTTAAAATTTAGAAAAAAAAAAACTAATTTTCTAATGTTTCCTTGACAACTAAATATTGTATCGTTTATCGAATGTGCATAGGCTCACTCGAACACAAGTCATAGACTTTCAAAAATTTAATTTTAAATTTTCAAAATTCAAGTTGTTTCAAGTTTGATTCATTTTGATCTCTAAACTTTCAAATTTGTTTCATTTTGAACTTTTTAAATATTCAACTTTAGTCTAAACTTTCAAAATAAATTAAAATTGATTTTTTGATTTTTTTTTTTAATTTTCTTAAAAATTACCATATTTCTCTATTTCATATGTTTTTTTTTTTAAAAAAAAAAAATTTGTATTAAAATTACTAACATTGTTTGATAAATAATAATTTTAAATTTATGATAAGATCGACAATAAAGTTTTTCTTTATAGTCAAAAGAGTGAAATTGGATATTTAAAAATTAGAGAGTAATTTAAGATGAAATTGGTGGTGTTGTGATTAAACGGACCTGAATATTTCTAAAGTAACCGGCCTTGGCAAATCCCTCGGCGGGAAAGTGACCGCTGCCCATTTGAGTGGAAGTATGCTGACCGTCGGATTGAGAGTTGACGACTTCGCCGCCCCACTCGATCATGGAGGCGCTGTCGGTCAGGTAAGAAAATAAGAACGCCGGCCAGTAACCCATTACATGGCTGTTTCCAAATTGCATCCACCAGTTTCCTTCTTTAGGATCCTACAAAAACAATTTTCTTAAAATAAATAAATAGTTTAGATTCAATCTTTAATGAATGGGTGGGAAAAGTTTGGTACACTTAGTCATAGATTCTCTGTTTTTTTGCTCAATGTGTTCCAACATATAATCTCATGGTTATTAAAGTCGTATAAAATGTCGTTAAAGCAAATTTTAAAAATAATTGGCTAAACATATTAGGAAACTTTAAGCCCCGCTTCCTATTTTGTCTTTATCTTTGTTTTTTAAATTTAAATTTATTTTGTCTTTGTGAATGCTAATGGAATTTTAAAAACAAAATAAGTTTCTAAAAGTTAATAAGTTTTTAAAAGTTATTTTTTTCATTTTTTAATTTTTGTTTGGTTTTTAAAAATATAAATAAAATGTAAATATTAAAATAAGGAAAAAATATATATAGTAATTAATTGTTAGAAGTTTAAATTTCAAAAAATAAAAAACTACAAACTAAATGGAACAGCCGTACAGCGTGGGGTTTGGTTTTTTTTTTTTTTTTTTCAGGTTTGAAGAATGTTCAAGTGAGTAATTGGGTTTGATCAAAACTCGTTTAAGAATTTGAAGAAAATTTATGGGGTGTGTATGGGGTTTATCTGTTCTTTTTCCCCTGTTTTTGTTAAGATCCAACACAAAATTTTGAAGAAAATTCTAAGAGTAAGTGGATTTGTTATTGTTTTGATTGAAACCCAGTTCATATTTTGAAGAAAAATCAAGTGGGTAAGTGCTTTTTTCTGTTTTTGTTAAAACCCATTTCAAAATTTGAAGCTAATTAAAGTGGGTAGTGGATGTTTGTGCTGTTTTGATCCAAACCCTGTTAAAACTTTGAAGAAAAGGTAATTGGCTAAGTGGATTTTTCATTTTTTTATCAAAACCCAATTCAAAATTTGAAAACAGCACCTTTTTGTTTTTTGGATTTAAGAACAATTGGAATGTGAAATCAAAACTCTAATCAAATTATACATGGTATTATATTATTAGAGTAGCTCTTTTTAATATTTGAAAATAACACATAAGTACATAACTATTTTATGAATGGTCAAAAAGACTTTTTTGAAGATTCACCAAATTATGAACTCAATGTACTATGCATTTTCTTGACTTCAGACCTTATGTATTTTTTAAAATAATTGAGATGCGTGTAAGCTCGAGAATAATTACTAATATTTAAATTTGAAAAAATTAAGGAAATTGAAAATGTCTAATTGGGGTTTTTTTGGATCTCACCTTCCATATGAGAAGGCTAATATCATATTGAGAACCTTTGTAAGAAGAAATGGGATAAATGCTAGCACCCATAGCAATTTCACTATTGATTTGAACAAACCCAGAACAGAGAAGATTATAGCAACCAGTAGCTTGATATGCATCACTCTGTTCAAAAACAACAAATTAAATTCAAATTTACAAAATTTTACACCATCAAATTTCATATAAATCAAAACAAAACTTACAGTCCAATAAGTGAAAAGTCTAGTGTTGTTATCTCCATACAAATCAGGGCTAACCTGTTTTTCAACACACAAAAATAAAATTGCTCAATTTTTTTGAATAAATCATTAAAATCATGAGAAAATTTATGAAAAAAATCACAAACCTGCCAACCAGCTTCAATGCTATTAAGATCTTCCCCAAATGTTCCTCCAAGAATCCAGATCTGTGAAAGGCTAAATTCATTTGTTTGTTGAATTTTTGGAGACCAAACATTTATAGTTGCCTTAGCTCCATAGTATTTTCCTCCTTCAACATATGTTATTGCATGCTAACAACTCCAAAATCAAAGACAAAAAAAGAAAATTCCACATTTAATTAAGAAAATTATATAAAAAAATAATAATTAAAAAAAATGCTCTGTTTCTTTAAATACCTGATGTCCAGTTTGGCCACTAAGATCAATATCAATGGAGGTTGGTTTCACAGTGGCTTGAGGCTTCTTTTTTCCATAGCTTTTCATAGAATTTGCTCTCAAAATGTCATCTTTTTTTGTTCTTCTAATGGGAATTGTCCCTTTTGGGCATTTTCCTTTCAAATGCCATAATTGAGTTATGAGGCTTGATTTTGAAGCTTTTGTTGACATTTTATTGTCACTTAAAATCCCTTCTGGATGAAAATTTGGTCTCATCTGAAAAAACCCACCTCATAAATCAGAAAAAGAAAAAACCCAAAATTTAAAAATTGAAAATTTGAAGATGAAAGTTCAAGAGAATTGACCTGAATTGTGTGGTTTTTTAGAAGAGGATGATCTAAAGCTGGCTGATGAGCCATATGAACACAATCAATTATATCCCCATCTTGACTCTGTTAAAGAAAATTAAAAACAAAACAAACAAACAAAAAACCATTTTTTAGTTCTTCAATTCAATTGTAACAAAAAAAAACAAGAAGTCAAAAAAAAAAAACCAACTTTATGGCAAGAATTGAGTTTTTTTTTTTTTTTTTTGTGTGACCTTGATGGACTTGACAGCAGGTTTATTGAGCTTCTTCAAGTGGGCTTGAGCTTCAAACCGCCGGTGACGGTGGCGGCTGGTTTTTCCGGCCGCCGCGGTCGCCGCCGCCACTGAGAAACAAACCATGAACACCAATAGCAGCTTTAGAGCACCCATTTCACTGAATTTTGAGTGGGAAAAAGTTGGAGAACTTTAAGGAATTGAAAAGCAAATTTTAGAACATAGTTTTGATTTTATATATATATA
>JBBMKA010006649.1:0-10039 GCA_037833695.1 Sechiopsis laciniata | reverse complement strand
AGAATGTGCAAAGTAGTGTTATGAAGGCGACGACTACCGAAGAGCTGATGACAACTTTGTCCAACATGTATGAAAAAAACCCTCGATAAATAACAAGGTGTATCTCGCAACTCGATTTTTTAATTTAAAAATGGCTGAAGGTACATCTGTCACTGCTCATATCAATGATTTTGATTTATTGATAAATCAATTATGTGTTATTGACTTAGATTTACAGTTGACTTACATTTTGTTGTTGAGATCTTTACCTGACAGTTGGGAAACTATGAAAGCTACAGTTTCAAATTCATGTGGAAATGAGAAATTGGAGTTTTCACAAGTTAGAGATTTCGCTATTACAGAAGAGATTTGCATAAATGACTCATGTGTTGCTTCTACTTCTGGTTCAGCGTTGTGGATAAAGGCAAAAGTAATAACAGAAGTCAAGGGAATCGAAGTAATTCGAAAAACAACAGAAGCAAGTCTAGGAATGGCAGATTTGAGTGTCGGAACTGTGGTAAGAGAGGACATCTGAGAAAGAACTGCAAGGCTCCAAAGAAAACTGAAGGCAATAAAGTTAGTGCAATTGTTGTTGCTAATGAGGCACAAGATGCTCTAGTTCTAGCAGTGGAATGTGCTCATGAAACATGGGTGATAGATTCTGGTGTATCGTTTCATACTACAGGTCAGCGTGACATTCTTGAGAATTATGTTGCAAAAAATCATGGAAAGGTCTATTTAGCTGATGGAGAACCCTTAGACATCATTGGAATCAGTGACGTTGAAAATGGTAAATGGTTCGACTTAAAAATTTTGCACGGTACGTCATGTTCAGAATATGACGAAAATTTTGATTTCTATAGGGCAGTTAGACTGTGATGGTTTTGAGACATCCTTTAGCCAAGGAAATTGGAAGGTTACAAAATGTACCATAGTGATTGCTCGAAGAAGCAAGTCAGGAACTTTGTATGTTAGCAGTAATGACAAAGACATGGTGGCAGTTGTAGATCATTTAGGTCAAACTGATTTGTGGCACAATATATTGGGACATATGAGTGAAAAAGGTTTGAAAATTCTTCACTCTGCAGGGAAGTTACAGGGACTGAAGGCAGTTGAACACAAGTTGTGTGAGGGCTGTGTATTTGGGAAGCTGAAAAAAGTGAGTTTCACGAAGACAATAGCAAAGCTAAAACCAACTAGATTGAAGTTAGTTCACAGTGATGTGTGGGGACCTTCTGAAGTATCTTCCATTGGTGGTTCTAGATACTATGTGACCTTTATAGATGACTCAAGCAGGAAGGTATGGACTTATTTTCTCAAACATAAGAGAAAATAAGTCTGATGTATTTTCTGTTTTCAAAACTTGGAAGGCTATGGTTGAGAATGAGATAGGTTTGAAAGTCAAAAGCTTGAAGTCAGATAACGGCGGCGAATATATAAGTGGGGAATTCAAAAGATATTATTGTGTAGATAATGATATTGTGATGGTAAAGACAGTTCCAGGGACACTGCAACAGAATGGTGTGGCAGAGAGAATGAATAGGATGCTGAATGAGCGTGCCAGGAGCATGAGATTACATGCAGGATTGCCTAAGATGTTCTAGACTGAGGTGATTAACACGGCAACCTATCTGATCAATAGAAGCCCGACCATACCATTAGATTTCAAATTTCCTAAAGAAGCATGGAGCGGTTAAACAGTTAAACCTTTCTCATCTAAAAGTTTTTAGTTGTTTGTTTTACTTTCACATTGATGTTGTAGACAGGAGTAAACTAGATGCTAAATCCAAAAAGTGCTACTTTATTGGATATGGTGGAGCTGAGATGGGCTACAAGTTTTGGGATGACCAAAATAAGAAGATAGTCAGAAGTAGAGATGTGATTTTCAATGAAGAAGTTTTGTATAAGAACAAAACAACAGTTGTTGATTCAGAGGCAAAAGAAAATAGTGAAAAGAAGACTCATTATATAAGTCTTCCTGATGTTGAGACCAAAACAAGGATTGAAGATCAGAATATAGTTACTCCAAATGAAACAGCTGTGGAAACTGAGGAAACAGTTATGGAAACTGTAGGACCAGTTATTGAAACTGATGAGCAGACTGTGGAACATGAAGAAGTTCTGAAAATACAACTTCCACTAGTTAGGAGGTCTAGTAGAACTATCAGACCACCACAGAGGTATTCCCCTACTCTTAATTATATATTATTAACTGACAGAGGTGAACCAGAATATTATGATGAGGCAGTTCAAGTTGAAGATTCTGTCAAGTGGGAGTTGGCCATGAAAGATGAAATGGATTCTCTTATTACGAATCAGGCATGGAAACTAGTCGAGTTACCCAGAGGTAAGAAAGCTTTGCAGAACAAGTGGGGGTTTATAGAATCAAGCAAGAACTTGATGGTAGCAAGAGATATAAAGCAAGGCTTGTAGTCAAAGGCTTCCAATAGAAGGAAGGTATTGATTTTAATGAGATATTTTCTCCTGCATTTAAATTAACTACTATTAGAACTTATTGTCAATAGTGGTAGAAGAAGATCTATTCTTGAAACATATGGATGTAAAATCTGCTTTTCTTCATTGAGATTTAGATGAAATTTACAGGGTACCACCAGAGGGATTCACAGTTCAAGGAAAAGAGAAAATGGTATGCAAACGTCAGAGAAGCCTGTATGGTATCAAACAGGCTCCCAGACATTGGTATAAGAAGTTTGATATTTTTATGTGCAACAGTGGGTTTCAGAGATGTCAGGCAGATCATTGTTGCTACATAAGGTCTCAAGGTAACTTGTATATTATTTTACTGTTATATGTTGATGATATTTTGATAGCAGGTGCGAACAAACAGGAAATTATGAAAATAAAGAGTGAATTATCTCAAGAATTTGATATGAAAGATTTAGGAGCTGCCAAACAAATCTTAGGAATGAGGATTGAGAGAAGAGATTGTATATTGACATTGTCACGGGAAGAATATGTGAAAAATGTGTTAAAGAGATTTAACATGAAAAATGCAAAACTTGTGAGTACTCATTTAGCTTATCACTTTAAATTATCTAAGGAGCACTCACCCACTACAGAGCAAGACAGAAACGATATGGCTAGAGTGTCATATGCTTCAGCTATAGGGAGCTTGATGTATGTTATGGCTTGCACAAGACCCGACATTGCACATGCAGTGGGAGTTGTCAGCAGGTACATGAGTAATCTAGGAAAACAGCATTGGGATACAGTTAAGTGGATCTTGAGATACCTGAGAGGGACAACAGATAATAGTTTGCATTTTAAGAAGTCAGATTTTAAACTGCAGGGTTATGTTGATGTAGATATGGCTGGTGATACAGATGGCCGAAAAAGTACTACTGAGTATGTTTTTACTTTAGGTGATACTGCTATTAGCTGGGTTTCAAGATTGCAGAAGATAGTAGCTCTTTCTACTACAGAAGCTGAGTATGTTACAGTGACTGAGGCAAGTAAAGAAATGATATGGCTTCAGTCATTTTTTAATGAACTTGGCTTGAAACTGGGTAAGAGGACTTTGCATTGTGACAGTCAGAGTGCTATTCATTTAGCAAAGAATCCAGTGTTTCATTCGAGAACGAAACATATAGATGTGAGATACCATTTTATCATATCAGCTTTAGAAGATTGATTGCTAATGCTTGAAAAGATTCCAGGGAGTCAGAATCCAACTGATATATTTACCAAGACTGTTCCTGTTGATAAACTGAAGTTGTGTACAACGTCAGTTGGGCTTCTACATGAGTAAAGGAAGAGTCGCTACCGTTGCAGGGAAGACATGTTGCTTGTTTTGTCTTCAAGTGGGAGATTGTTATTTTGTGATGCCAAATAAATGGGCCCATGTAGGCCCATTACCCATCCATCTTCTGTTTGCCATATCTACTGCCGTAAAAGACTAAATATATATACATATATAAAAGAAGAATAAATTTGTGCTTCAGCATGAGTGGAGCCACAGTGAGTGTGAGTGAACAGTGACGAAAAGAAACAGAAAAAGGCAGAGGTGGTTTATTCCATTTAAGAGCTTTGAGAAAAATTGTCTAGTGTGATTCGTGAGTCTTTTTCTTTGAGAGAAAAGTGAGAAATCATTCTTGTGAGTATTGTAAACTCTTGTATTTTTCTCCCTGATATTTTAGTGAAACTTGCATCAGTAGCAGAAGACTGGAGGTAGCCATCATTGGGTGAACCAGTATAATTTTGGTGTCAATTTCTCTTTCCTTAAACTTTATTATTTATCGTTCTTATTGCTTGAAAGTTTAGGTTGCTTTAGCTATACTTTTAAGCTTGACGTTTTTTCAAATTATTGATTCCGCATTTATAATTTGGAATACGAACTTGATCTGGGATAAGGCAAGAATATTTTTGTCTAAATTATTGTAGTTTTTTGGATTGATTATATTTGTCGGTGTTGAGCCAATTTTGCCTAACAATTAGGGCTCCAAATCTTAATCCAAATGTTGAAATGTTTTCTAAGTTTCTCTATCAATCGTAAACATTATTTTTTAGAAAAGAAAATGCAAAAATCACTCCTAAATTATGGTGTTAGTAATATTATGGATGATATTGGATCGATTTTCTTTGATTTTAGGTCAAATCAAGAACCGAACCAATCCGATCAATTTGACAAAAAAAGAACCAAACCAATGTCAATAATAGGTAAAACCATTGGTTCGGTTTTCCTTGATTTTTAGGCCAAACCGAGAACAAATCTGATCCAATTGATTTGACAAAAAGAGGAATCAAATAAATGTCTAACAAATGAAAAATCATTGACTCGATTTTTTTTAATTTGGTCCTCTACGATTTAATTATTTTTACTATTTTACTTCCAACCTCTATTTGAATATTTTTCCTAGATTTTTTCAAAATTTATAATTAAATATAATTTTAAAAAAAAATGAGTCATTTACCAATTAAAAGTTGAAATAATATATAAAAAGAAAAATGAAAGTTGAAAATCATTATTGGTTTGGTTCGGTTTTTATTTGTTTTTCCAAATAGAAACTGTCCGATCCATTAACTTTCAGTTTTCCTCCACATAAAAACCAATATGTCCAATATCATGTAAAAAATCGAACCAATCCAATGGATCGATTCGGTTTTGTCGATTTTTGTTTTATTATCACCCCTAGTAACCATTAGTCCCTTAAAGTTTTAATTTGGTCCATTACCACCTTCAAATTTGATAAGTGTTGCAATTAACAAGTTAAGTTTTTTACTAATTTTCACTTGAATGAAGCAGGATAAATTTTTCATATAAATTTAATTAATAAAAAAATGTAATTTTTTTCCTAAGCTATCTTATAAATGCTTGTTTTTTATTGACAGAATACTCGTTTGAACTTAATAAGCTCTGATATCATATTAGATAGTATGGACATCCATCTCAAAACCAATTTGTTATGAGAGTAGTCCACCAATTTTATAAATGCTTGTTGTACTCTCTACTTTTTCTACGCGGGACAATTGTGGGATCCTAACAATTGTGAAAGTTCTTTCACCTTTAATTTTCATTAATTCCACCAATGAAATTGATAGTGCTTATCAAACTACTGGACACTTTCTCTGTTTGTCAAAGGGAATATCATCTGGCTTCTTCTATATGATTATTTAAAAAAAGAGTAACGACGTGAGTAATACACTATAAATTAGATTTGTAGTGGATAAAATGTTTTGTCTTTTCTATTGTATATCAACCATATATAGTACATAAAATAACAAACTCTAGAAAATATTAACAATAATAAAATATACTAAATCTAGGAATATAATTCCTAACACTCCCTCAAGTTGGAGCATGTAAATTGCAAATGCCCAACTTGTCAAGTAAGAATCCAAATTGTTGTTTCCCAAGCGCTTTTGTAAAAATATCAGCCAACGTGTGTCCTATGGGAACAAATTGAGTAGCAAAATTTCCAGATAACTACTTATTGCGAACAAAATGATAATCTATCCCAATATGTTTAGTTCGATCATGAAATACAGGATTCTTTGCAATATTAAGAGCAGATTGACTATCACAAAATAATTTCATAGGCTGAGGATGCAAAACACCAAGAGAAACTAGTAATGATTTCAACTATTTTAACTCACAAGTAGCAATAGTCATTGCACGATACTCAGCTTCAGCAAACGAACGAGACACAGTCGCGTGTTTCTTAGTTTTCCAAAAAATAGGAGAAGAACCAAGTAAAACAACATATCCAGACAACGAACGACGAGTCAATGGACAAGCCGTCCAATCACTATCACTAAAGGCGGTCAAAGTCGTCTCACTCATAGAACGCAACAGAATACCTTGACCTGAAGCACCTTTCAAGTAGCGCAATGCCCTTCGAGCCGCATCTAAATGTTGAACATGTGGATTTCTCAAGATTTGTGCAAGGGTATCCACTAAAAAACGAAGCTCCGAACGAGTTACAGATAAATAAACAAGACGTCCAACTAAACATTCAAAGCATACTTACGTTGACAAAGAAATATACCTTCCTGACTTCAAGCTACCTCAATTCCTAAAAAATACTTTAAGACTCCCAAACCTTTCATATTGAAACATGAACTCAAATAATTTTTAAATCTCAAAACTACACCATGTGATGATCCGGCAATAATCAAATCATCAACATACATAAGTACATGGAGAGATACATTACTTCGAATATAACTAAAAAATGAATAGTCAGCACAAGACTGCGTAAAACCATATTTTTGCAGAGCATTAGATAACTTAGCAAACCACTGACGAGGTTAGGGTGTTCGCGAAAACCTTAAAAACTGATCTGACCGACCGAAACCGAAAAAATCAACGTCGGTCAGTCGGTTTAAAATCATGGTCAGTCAAAGTCGGTTAACTACAATGTTAAACCGATTAATCGTTCGGTCGAATATTATATTTTAGTAATTTTCGACCGACCGTTATGTATTTTACAAATGTGAAGGTTTAATTTTTTTATATATTCTTTTAATAAATGCTTCCATCTTTGACACTCTGTTGTCATTTCTTTTCTTTTTTTTTTAAATCAAGCAGGCTGGTGTTATTTTTCATTAGTGAAAATAGTGATGATATTTTTTTTAAAAATAGTATTAACTCACATTTATCTAAAAACAGTTGATTTTTTAAGAAAAAACTATTATTTTATTTATTTTCTTTTTCCTCTCCTTAACCATACAACTTACAATTCTCGAAATTTTAAATTATTTCATCCTCACATTTTTTGTTTTCTTTCTCTTTCTTCCTCACTTCGTTTTCTCTTTTCTTTTTCTTCTACCATGGCTGCAACATTACTTGAAAGAGATAGTGTTCTATTTTTTCTATTGCTTTTTTCGTTTCAAGTTAATGAGAGTCACATGACCGACTAAAACTGACCGACCGACCGTGTGTTTGGTTGGTCGACGACTCGAACTTACCTGAAACCGACTGACGAAAACCGACACGTCAGTGATCGGCGTCGGTTTTGATAAAAAAACCAATTCTGACCGACTGATGAACATCCCTAGTCAAGGTGCCTGTTTCAAACCATATAAAGACTTACGTAGTTTCCAAACCTTCCCTAGAGTAGAAGCATTGTACCCTGAAGGAAGCCGCATGCACACTTCCTCTTCCAAATCACTATGAAGAAATGCATTATGAACATCCATCTGATGCAATTCCCAATTCAAACCTGTTGCAACAACAAGAAAAAGACGAACAGTCCCCTTTTAGCAACAGGAGCAAACATCTCATTATAATCAATACCTGCAACTTGACGATTGCCAAAAGCAACTAAACGCCCCTTAAGGCGTTTGACTTCACCTGATGATGTATACTTGATCTTATACACTCTACCACTACCAATGGTTTTCTTACTTGGAGGCAAGTCCTTCAAAGTCCATGTACCACTGCATTCAAGAGCATCAATCTCAGCCTGCATCGCCTTAAGCCAGCCTAGATGTTTTACAGCTTCCTGAAACGAGGTTGGTTCTTTTTCTTTTGAAATTGCCGTTAGAAAACATCGATGTCTCATAAAAATATTTTTATAATCAAAATAACAAGCTATATTAAAAGGTTTACCTGAGGAACTAGATCTAGACGAAGAAGAATCGAGTGTATTAGAGTCTATATCCTATTTTCGGAGTCTATATCATATTTCACGGCTATATTTGTAACATAATCACAAAGTTTAATAGAAGAAAATTTTGTAGGATGCCCACAACCTAGTACCTCAGCACCACTAGATTGGACGCCATCACTAGAACCCATATCAACACATTCAAGATCCACACCACTATTTTCACAGTTTCTGTAACAGGTATCGCTTCGGTCAAACAATCATTAACATATTCATAATCTTTATCATCCCATAATGTAGTTTGAGAAAAATATATTTTCCATTGTAATCTCGCACGGTCAGGAAGAGACTCAATGGATGGAAATTTTTCCTAAAAAAATTGCACATCACGACTAACAAAAAATTCATGATTTTCTAGATCATAAAGGCGTCATCCGTTCTTTCCAAAGGGGTATCCAACAAAGATACACTTCATAGACTTTGAGTCAAACTTATATTTTACCCGAGGCCTATTTGCAGCATAACACAAAAATCCAAAAACACGTAAACCATCATACGAAGAAGGATGACCAAATAAGCACTCGTGAGGTGTTTTTCCATCCAACATAGTGGCAGGAGTTCTATTTATAAGATGTACGGCACTAAGAACACATTCACCCCAAAAATACTTGGATATTTTTGCTTGAAAACGTAAGGCACGAGCAATATTAAGGATATGTATATGCTTTCGCTCAACTCTACCATTTTGTTGTGCAGTATTAACACGAGAAGTTTAATGCAAAATTTCCTTGTTCGTAAGAAATGACTTCAAACTAAAAAATTCTTGACCATTATCACTTCTAATAACTTTAATTTTTTTTTTATCAAATTGAGTTTCGACCATAGCATAAAATTCTTAAATTAATTTTGCAGCTTCAAACTTTCCAATCATCAAATACATCCAAGTAGCACGAGAATAATCATCAACAATAGTGAGGAAAAAACGTGCATTACAACTAGACAAATGATTTGGACCTCAAATATCGCAATGAATTAAATCAAATACACCAGATGCTTTATTCATACTTAAAGGAAAAGAATTACGAGGTTGTTTACCCATAAAACAGGTCACTTCAGTTATAGAAGATAATACTTTCATTGATGGATGATCCAAACGCCTATGCCATAACATACCCATATCTATAACTCCTACTGTATTCGCCAAGAAATTACGAGCTTAAACCAGCCTGAAGAAATAGACTCCATTACACTGCAGCCCTACTCCAATCAAGTTCCTTAAACTGTGGTCTAGTATAAAACATAGGTTGTTTGTGAAAAGAACAATATATTGTTGTCGTTCTAATAGTTGAGACACAAATAACAAATTACAAAGTTAGAGCAGGAACATATAGTGCGTTCTCCAAAACTAAGCTATCATTCAATACAATTTTCCTTCTTTTGTTGCCTTAATACTCTTTCCATTAGGCAACCCAACTGGTGCAGATATTTCACGCAAATCAGAAAATAGTAAAATATTACCAGACATGTAGTTTGATGCGCCAGTATCAATAATCCATTCATTAGAATTATTCATGTCACACAATATTTTTGTTGAGAAGATGGGGGTTGTTTACCTTTAATTGCATCAAGAATTTGTGTCCACTGGTCATTAGTTAGAGTTTTTCAATATCAAGTGAATAACTGAAACGCGAATAAATTCTACCCATTGCAAAAATAATATATTTAAAACAATCTCTACACCAATTGTTATTAAGTCAATTGGAATTCACATCAATTGCAAATCACAAATGCATATATACTCTAATTCATGACACACTAATAATACCAACAATACAATTACTGTATCACTGCAGATTGATGAATTTGTAAATTCAAACAAATTCATGATTTCACATAACGTACCCACGATTGAATCACAAAAAAAAAAAAAAAAAAATTTGTGGCCCAAAATGTGTTGCATTTGGCAGGGGTCGTACTCTTAATTAAAGCAC
>JBBMKA010006648.1:0-10039 GCA_037833695.1 Sechiopsis laciniata | reverse complement strand
TTGTAGTCGTCTCGGTTAATTGATTTTGGTTTAGTCGTTCTCATAAATTTTAATGCTATTATTTAATTGATATGGAATGCTATCGTGCCCAATTAATTAAATAGTAAGGTTTGAGTTTGATGCTGGGTCAAAGTTAATAAAATTGGTGAACAATTACTTATTGTGGCTTTTCCAAGTAAGTAGACTAATTCTTTGAATTCGAGAAATTTAAATTAATTGTGTTAGCCTATGATCAAGATTACAATTGAATTAAACTAAACCCTTGAATTTGAAGTTTTCGTTAAATTGTTTATTTTATTTATTTTTATTGTTTTAGTTAGAATTTCATTTAAAATATCAAAACCCCCTTTTAATTTATTTTTTAAACATTGAGAAATTAATTCATAGCTCCTTTGGGATTTGACCTGGTTCCATTATTTCTACAAGTTAGAGTTAGTAAATCAGTTTTCTTTTGGCGGGCTTCAACAACCCGGCCACTTCACTCTAGGCGAAGCATGCAATAGTAGTGTTATTTCTAACCCCTTAAATGATGCAAGAGACCTCATAATCAAATCTATCGTAGCATACTGGATTACCCAACAGTTCCTTCTTCCGAGTTCACTGATGGTTAGTATACGTTGGTAGCTAATCAATGCATACTTTAAAATAAAAATGTAGAAGTGTAAAATCCAATTATCTACAATCCTAACATACATTCTACATACAAATTCTTACCAAAACTTCTAACCTAATGAAACTTAGAAAGAAGCAACAAGTGATAATGAAAAGTTTGAATTGTCATTACTAAAAGTTAGCTACAGATCTATGAACTACTCCTAATTAAATAAAGAAATAACAAAAAGAAGGAATTGGTGCGGCTGCGAAGATGTGCAGACTCCTTGTCATCTGATCCTACGAACACTACCAGTTGTGTTCTGCATGAGAGTTGGCTTCTGGCCAACCAACCAGCTCCCCAATTACAATTTCTTACCTTCTATAAATAAAGATGATTTGTTAGGCTAGTAAGTTCGGATGAGTAAGGATATCTTCATTAATGCTGGAATCTCTTAATTATCATTGAGATTTCTTGATCAACGGTGAAATTGATTGCTTGATTGATTTCTCTGTTCTTTCCTTGTTGGTGTGATTCTTCGAACGCGACTGCTTGAAATGCGTTATGTGCTTTTGCCTTTCATCGTTTGCATCAAGTTTTTTTACCAACATCCGTTTCCACTTTCCTACATTATATATAACATTTTTTAGCAAAATTTATTCATTCTTTTACATTAAAGCGTAATGCTTGCCCTTCGTTATGCTTACTCATGAATGCGTGTGACTTCTAGCATTTTTACTCACAATTTTTTCTTAACTATTCAATTATTTCCTCCGAACCTTAGACAAATGCAAAATTAAAGTACACTAATTTATGCTCTATTTGAGAGCTATCAAACCCCTAAACTTGAATCATTGCTCGTCCCGAGCAATGTGTGGTCTACCTATTAGCATTTTCGTTCTTCTAAGTCAGCTTTTCTTCTTAAGTTTGAATCTAGAAGGTCTTATGGCATTTTCAAAATCTTAGCATAAAACTTCATTCTCCCTTCAGTTTTCAAACTTTCTCAAAGATTCAGGTTTGCTTCAAAATCCTCCTTATCATGACTGACAGATTTTCCCTCATTACTCAATCTATTGTACTTAACTACTTCTATAACTAATGTTGGCTAACACATTCTGTCAAGACGGCTATTTAGGTCCTCAGATCCCTCAAAGATTTATGCTTTTGCTTTATGCATTCCTTTTCGGGTTGCATTCATATCTACAATTCCGTAGCTCTTAGGATGATTTACTTAAGCATAAAATATTTCACCTAAGCAATGAAATTTCCAAGCTTTCGCTTTTGGTAGACAGCGGAATACTCCAAGAATTTCTACGGCTATTCGCTCTTTTTTGCCTTTATTTTGCCCAGAATATGTTGATTTTTATTTATTTATTTATTTTTTCACTCTCAAATTCACTCCACGAGCTTGCCTTCACCCTCAAACTTAAAATCTTTATTGCCATCAATGAAGGTGAGACTTAGTTCCTCCAAACTTAATTATTTCCATCATTGAAATACTCTATCTCAAGTTCTAAGACTTCCTCGTAAATTTTGGTTATTTCTGCCATGCACGATAAGAGCTACTTTGTTGCTAGGTTTGAATCTAAAGAAATAAGAATTCTTTCAAGAAAAAGCTAATTTCATACCAAAATTAAAATTTGCAATAATAGGGCTAGTGCTAATCTTCAAAAGACTGACTTCCTATGATATTATTAAGGTAAGAACAAATTGCATCCTAAGTGAAATGAAGTGTTGAAAGACACGTGCGACCTACTGAAATGCATGCTACAATAAAAAGGTAAATAATTTCTAAATATAAAGTTGAGAGAGTAGGACTTCCAACGAATTTTCTACATTGGCTTTTGAGTTGTCTTTGCTGAATTTCGCATCAATCATGTGCTTCGGGAATTCTGGCTAGTCGAAATTATCCTTCATTGCTGCTATTGTGTTCATGATTAGCTCATCGCGTTCATTCACATAAGCCAAATAGCTTTACGTATGAGTGAATACTTGGCTGATTCTTTTGGCCAGCTCGCCTATGGATAATATCTCTTTTTTGTATTGTATTTTTTTGTCGAAATTTTCTGGGCAGATGCGTATAATGTCATCGGGACGTTCTGGTAGGACTCCCTGATCAACGCACAATTTCATTATGGAGAACGGAAAGTACATTACATTTTACATCCTTTCAGAACAATGCTGAATTTGTGTTTCTAATATTTTCCCCAAATTGATGCACTTCCTACTCTCGATTGCATAGAGTAACAGTGCTTGATCTCTTCTAACCAAAATCTCATTGGCTGACGGAATGATTGACGTTTTGATGAGGCTCAGCCAATCGCGAACGTCCCTTGTAATCCAAAATGATTAGAATGACGTCGGGTTATTCCATTTGTTCCTACAACTCCAATCACCGCTCGACATTCTTTCAATTGCTTTTCTGTAGGAGATTCTAATTATTCCATTCAATATGTTCCAGGAACATTTGGGAATGCGAATGCTTTGATCCATGCAAGCGTGGAGCAATCTATAAATTGATCGTCTACCCTTAAGAAGAACGAATTTTCCTCATTCATGTTCGCATAGAACTGCCGCACCCATTCTGGTCTTGCATTCCTATCTGGTTTGAAATATGCTGTCCATCCCAACTCGCCAAGTCTCTTAATAGTTTCTTTTGAGATTCCCACCAATCCTTATTCGCGCTTAAATCCTTTGTTCCACAGTATTATATAACGGTATTCTGCAATGATAGACGCAAAGGTTGCTCCTTCTTTTACTGTTCTGATTAGTGCTTGGAGTTTCTGGTAATACCCTTACTTTCATGGATTGAACTTTAATATTGTAAAATCTTGGAGGTCGTTTTTCCTCATTTTTTAGCAACTCTCCTTCCTCTTCCTCTTTGTATGGTTAGCATTCTTCGGGATCCTCTTCTATAGATTCCTCACTTTCATCCACCGGCTCCTTCTTGATTGCCCTTACTGCCATTTTTTTTGCCCTTTGCCGCAAATAGTCTTTCACCAGTATGTATGCCAATTCCAGGTATTGTGTTGCTAAAGGAGGCATTTCGTCTTTGCTGCTTACAACGACATATTGAGTATAACCCAAATGCTTCTCATTTTCTTCTTTCTTTCCGAAGAATTTCCCATTTTTGGTCTTCCGTTAGTCCGAACTTTCTCTATTCTTAAACTTCGATCTGTTAGTAGACAACTCCTTGACGCAACACTTTGGAAGTGTTGAGTCTCGAAGCCGCTTGGGTTCAACAACCGACTTTCCTTTACCAGACTTGCTAAATGTTTTGTGACTTGAGGCCATTAGTTCAAAGAGAGAATGACTGTGAGTAATTTCTAGGGTTCTTGTGATGCAGGCTAGAATGTGGTGATCGTCTCATTTCTTCACAGGGTATATATATAATGGTTCTAGGAAATTTAAAATTCGAATACCCTTGTTCAAGAAAAAGAAATAACCATGGAAGGAAACTTATAATTTACTCTTAAGGATCTCGCTCTAATTTCTGCATCATTCCTTTCTAAAATCAAATAAAAATGGGAACGAACTAAAAAGGAAAAATGTATGAAAAGACAAACATTCTATTTCTAAAATTACAAAAATAAAAAAATGCTGTAAAATTGCACAAAGTCATAAATACCAGTTTTTCGCATTCTAGGAATGCTGTTGAGCAAGACCTAGGTGAAACCTTTGCGCTAAATTCCGTCCAGTGCGAGTTATCGTTGCTTAGGCCATATATATATCTTTAGAGTGACACAATCTTTGATAGCTTTCTCCTTCTTTTCTCCGTCATGCGGCTTAATGCACGATCTTCCTACTATTGTTGGATTTAGTAGGGTGTAAAGCGTCAGGATGAAGCTTAATTGATTTGCCCTTAAGTCGCTTCCTCGACTAATTATGCGTCAGAGGGTATGATAGCAAGAAAACCTCGGACACCATTTCTGGCGTCCCACTGTCCTCAAGACTATTTGTATTATTCTGTAGTTCTTTTTTATCCTCTTCTTCCTCAGTAGGTTGAGGCATAATCTCTTCAGACTATATGGTTCATTGTGTTGTATTCTCTTTGCAGACTATATTTTTCCTGAAAAATGTTGCTACGATCTCCCCCTAACTGCGGCAGAATTTCCCAATTAGGATATGTCGAATAAAGATCTGTTGTGTATGGATCCTCAACATAGCTTGATTTCTGATAAAAACATGATTACAGTGGAGTGATATTGTTATTCCAATATTGGCTAGCAAAATGATTGTAAGCCATCTTCTTCTATTGTTGCTTGTGGTGATATATTAGGACTTCTTCCCTGTTGGTATATATTTAAAAGAAAATTAGAAGAAACAAAAACATACATTGTCTTCTCCAAACTAAACAACCGACTCCATGGTGCCTAGTGCGAGAGGGAATTACATTATTTAGTATTGTTCTTTTGCTACCATATATATAAACAACCTTAATATATCTATTATAATACACTTTTATATACTACTTTGTATAAATTGATATCTATATATAGGGAGAGAAAAGAAACCAAAGGTTCTTCTTTCTTTTCAGTGGTTGGCTTTAGTTCAGCCCTCTACAATTTGACCTGATTTCTCCATTGGTTCCAGTCAAAGGTTTAAGATTTACCATTTTATTCATTGAATAAGCAAAGGCAGAGGCGAATCGGGTCAGGTTGTTTCCAAAGTTGTTGACAGTGCTCAAAGTTGGACCTCCCCTTGGGGAGATCAAAGCTTGGTCACTTCCCAGAAGCCCACAGTTGCGCTGAAGATTTTTGAAGTAGTTGTTGTCGAAGGTGTTCGGCGTGGTTGGGTCCAAGTTCAAAAATGTGTCTCGCCCTAGTTGGCAGTTTTGTCTGAGTTTGTTCACATATGTCGAGTCTAGGGTCGGGTCCCGGTTCGAGGTGTTTAGCCGTCTATAAAAAAATTTGCATTCTACACGCCCAAACGTGTGTGCACCTGCACACATGCACACAAATTATATGCTTAATTATTTTAAGTGAATTTAATATGAAATTGAAGACTCAAACACATATCTCATAATTGTCAATACATCCGTTCACTATATACTTGAATGTTTCAAAATACCCTTGACTTTAAAAATGTTAAAAAAAATATCTTTACCAAATATTAAAAAAATATTCTTACTTGAAAATGCTTACTCTTTTTTCTCTCTTTGTAATATTTTCCTTCATAAAAATTAATAAACATATTATTAATACTTGAAATGTCGTAGTAACAAATTTATCAAATAAATTTCACGAATTCAAAATTTATAACCATAATCATAATCATTTTTTGTAACTCTTCAAATATGAAAAAAAAAATTAAATTATTGTTTGGATAAATTTAAACCTATATGAGTAGGTTCATGTAGGAGTTCATAAAAAAAAAATAATAATAATAAATTAAATGAAGGATAACTTAACATTGTTTTGTTTTGTAAAATCTATTTTTAGCTTCAATTATTTGAACAATTTAGCTACCCAAATGTTTGAATTTCATGTCAAATTTCATAATAAAAAAGTAAATTATCAATGACCCACATATTGCTTTCAAATTTCATTGTTAATATAACATTAAACTTGAAAATTTAAAGCATGTTACAACAAACAATACAACTACCTGAAAAATGTCAGCTAATTGGAAAGTTACAAGGGATCATTATGATTATGAATTTTAAAATTTTTTATGCTTATTTAATAAAACTGATATTACAACATTTCAAGAAGAAATAATAGAAAAAAGATTAACTACTTTCGACTAAGAATATTTTTGGATATTAAGGTTAATGAAATATTATTCAAACAAAAACTAATATTTTTTTATCTAAATTTTAATGGTGAGGATATTTTTTTTAACATTTTTGAAGTTAATGGTGTTTCAAAAGTTTTTTTTTTTTTTTTTTTAAATATTTGGGAGATTTTTTAAACAAAAGTTTAACGATTTCCATAAAAAATTAACGATGGGGTATTTTTTAAACTTTTTTTTTTAAAGTTTAGAAGTATTTTTGAAATTTTTCAAAGTTCAGAGACATATTTGACACAAACTTCATAGTTCAGGGGTATATTTGATAATTTAGCCCATAATATTTAAGACACCATAAGATTTATTATTATTAATTTTTTTTTTTTAAATTAAGCTCACTTATAAATTTGATCCGTTATCTACTTTTTATTTATGTTAAGAAAATGTTTTATTTTTTAAATTTGACTAAGGAGGTGATTGGATGGAGATTAATTAGATTTTCAATCACTTTTCGAATAACCACTCAAAATAACAAACCATTTTTAAACTATTCAAAATAACCACTTATTTCTAACTTTTTATGTAAGCCTTCTTTCGGTACCTAGAATGTTTGAATATTTATATATACATAACATTATAAAAAATTGATTAAAAAAAATATTATACAATTTGTAAGTAATATTTTAAAATAAACTTTTATTATATGGTTTGATTATATTTTAATAGTTAAAGTCTATGCTTTTTTATATCATATTACAACGTTTTTTTTTTCTTTTTTTTTTTTAATTCCTACGACATGTCTATTATAACTTTAAATCGACAAAAATTTTTATTTATAATAATTTTTTATGTGATTACACATTTAAGTTTTTTATTTTTTATTAAAATTATAATTTTAAATTGATTAATATTTTTTTTATAATGAGCTATTATTAAAGTTAGTTTCAAACATATTACGTACATAAATTTACCTGAACTAATACGTTTGTAAATAAAAACTAATATGAAAGAAACTTTGTTGACAATCTATAAATTTAACCATCATGGGGTGGCTCAATTGGTAAAAGAGGGTCTTAAGGGTATATAAGATGATGAGTTCAATCGGTCAACTACCTAGGAATTAATTTCCTACGGGTTTCCTTTACATCCAAATGTTGTAGGGTCAAGTGGTATGTCTCGTGACATTAGTCGAGGTGCGCGAAAGCTGACCATAGTCATAGATATAAAAAAAAGGACAATTTATAAATTTTATTTTAACGAATAATAATCTTTTTTACTTCATTGACAATCTATAAATTTTATTAAAAAAGAACGAATGAAATCTTCAAAAAAGATCAAGTGTTATTTATTTCGTTGACAATCTATAAATTATATTTTTTCAAGAATTTTTCATTTTTTTTAATTCAATTAGAATTAAACATGCAAAGTACGATATTTTAACATTATTTGAATAATTTAGACATTTATATAAATTTACAAAACAAAATAATCAGATGAGACAAATTGACAAATATTAGTAAAAATAAGAAATTATGTAACCAATGAACAAAAGATTTACTATAAATATTGTCTATATAAATAAAATATAAAAAAAATCAACATATAACCCCTCCATCCAAACGAGTTATTCTTGTAACGCACCAAAATCTCTATCAAATGAGTTTTTTCCTCCAACTCCTCCATTCAAACGAGCTATTATACTCCTCCACAATAAAATTTCATCCAAACAAACTATTGCACAGATCTCAATTTTAATTCATTTAAATAACTCCTCATTCTAATCACTCTTACAATACTCATCACAAACAGCTCCTAAAAGTCCTAATGAAGGTACTAAACCACTTGATCAAGTTGTTCAAACCTCCTCCCCTCTTTTGTAAACATGAAGGAAGGGGTTACGGAGCGTATTGAAATAGACAAGTGTTGCTTTTTATCATAGAGAAATTTAGAAATATTAATTTAATTTTGAAAAACTACACATTAAAAAAGAAAAGTTATGATATAGGTAAACATTACACATGACTTAGCAATTGAGTGGTTATAAGTTCGATTTTTTATACTCTAATTATTGTTGAATTAAAATATAGTGTTATATTGAAGGTGCCAAGGTGACAGAGTCTCGAGAAGCAAGGGCTAGAATGTCAGCACAAGAAACAACGCCAGGGCAAGCATTCTCAACGGTAGTTTTGATGTCGTCGACAATATTTAAACCTGTCGACATACCTCCGTTTGCAGGTGCACTCAACTCACTCACTATACCAGTTTGATCTTCGAGTAGAACTGACCCATCACATCCCTGTGAATTATTCATCTCATTTTCTTAGATTAATATATAGTATCAAGTTAAAAATACGTCTCTTACAACTTTAATTAATGTACTAACATCAACAAAGCAGTCGTGGAAATGAAGACGAATGAGTTTTGGCACCCGCTCTATCGTCACTTTGCATAGCTCGCTGATAACAACACCGCGCACAATGTTCGATGCATCAGCACATTTGGTGTTGTAGAACGTGGAGGTGAGCTGAGCAGTAACAGAACCAACCATTAAACTCACACAAAATACCAAATGAACAATAGCTTTAAAGCAAGCCATTTTGGTTAAAGGAGATTAGCTTTTAGCTTTTAATTAAGCTCTGGTTTGGAGTTATGAGGGAGTATGAAAAAAATAGCATATCTTTTTATAGCCATGAAACGAAGGTGGTGGAGGCTCAGCTTGTTACATGATGTAAGACAAACTTAAACGTTGAAAAATAAGCCACCCTTTTATTTTTTTTAACTCATTTTAATTGAAAATTTTAAAGTTGAATTTTATTGGCAGTGTTTGAGATATTAAAAGTTTTCTTTTTAATTGCTACATCGGCTACCTGCAAGATAGATTCTTTTCTTGCTTCTTGATTTGATTTGCTCTTGCTCTCTAGCATTTGTTCGACTTTTGATTTTCTCCAAAAACATGTTGTTAAGGCTCCGTTTGATAATTATTTCGTTTTTGGTTTTTTATTTTTATTTTTTATTTCTTAAAAACAAAGTTGCTTGATAACTCATTTCAGTTTTTTATTTATGAAATGTGAAAAACGTTTTTGAAGTTATTAAGTAAATTTAGAAACGAAAAAAGAAGGTTTTAAAAACAGCATTTTGTCTTTTTTTTAAAACACGCTCCCTCACTTCTTTCTCTCGTCTTTCTTTCTTTCTTCTTTTTTTTGTTTTCCATAATTTTAAATACATAACCATCGCTTATTTTTTTTATTTGTTTTTTCTTTTATAATTTTAAATCTCGTTTATACTAATTTGATTTTCTATTTTAGTTTTTATTTTTTAAATTAACATTTTCTTGGAACTTGTTTTTAAAAAATGGTTTTCATGTTTTTTTTTTTTTTAAATCAAAAATGATTTTCATGTCTAAGGAATAAAAAATTATAAACCAAATTCCTAAAAAAAAAATTTACAAAATTAATCAAATCTAGAAATAATTACATATATGTTTACTTAAAAAAAAAAAAAAATGTAGTCATGAGTATTGATAAGTATTGTCATATTATTTCTTATAATATTATTACTGAGTATTTATTATGCAATACATGTTAAATATTATTGCCCAAAGAGAGCTTAGGCCCAAAGAAGATCAAAACCAAAAAAGAAAATTCTAGACATCACTTGGTTTATCCTAGTTGTTTAAAGAAAACTCTAGAACTTCAACTTGTCAAAAATATCTACACA
>JBBMKA010006647.1:0-10040 GCA_037833695.1 Sechiopsis laciniata | reverse complement strand
CTTGTTTGCTTATTCTCAGCCATATTCCCTCAAATTAAACAAATTAGGGCAGCAAAGAGTCCAAAAATCAACAAAAAGTGTACTTTTACAAAAAAAAACAGATCTGAAAACAGTAGCAAAAAGTGCCTAAAACAGCGTGCAATCGTCAATCTCGAGACAAATCAATGCTAAAAACCAAAAACGAATTACTCGAACTTGTAGATATTGCTGTCCTGCACAAAACCCACCGAAAAACACTCCGATCGGAGCTGGGATGCGCCTCCACGCGTGGTTGCAAGTTGGCGGCGGTCGAACTACTCCGACGACTATTGCGGACTAACGGCTGGTCGGAATCCTTCGATATTTGGACATATTATAGATCAGGACGTGGGCTACTGGATTATGGCGGCAGTGGCGCTCCGGCCACTTTCCGGTGACTTTCTGGCAGCGCTCCAGCGGCTTCTAGACGACTCCCTTTTACTAAAAATCTCAATGCTTTGATACCATGTAATCGAGAACTTGTGACTAAAGAGTCGTCGTAATATTATTAGAAGAGGCAATGCCTATTTATAGAGTACAAGATAACCCTAACGGACCTACCAGGCCTAAACCTAATGAAAGCAGTAAAATACATATTTACACATATAATCCTAACACTTAGGTCTAACTGGATATTGTAGAAAATTTGTCTAAGACTATGGCCAAATTGTTTTTCCCCTCACTAAACAACTAAAGAAAGATAATTTCTCATGGGATTTGCAAGCTACTACAGCCTTTGTAGAACTCAAACATGCGATGACTAATGTACCGGTATTACAAATGCCAGAGTTCTCAAAGCTATTCATTGTTGAAGCAGACGCCTCTGGAGTGGGAATTGGAGCTATCCTAATGCAAGAAGGTAAACCAATTGCATTTTTTAGACATGCATTGGTACCATTACACGGAAATAAACCAGTTTATGAGAGAGAATTACTCGCTATAGTGCTATCTATACAGAAATGGAGACCTTATTTGTTAGGTAGACATTTCATTGTAGATCAAAGAAGTCTAAAGTTTATTTTAGATCAGAGACTTGCCTTAGGAGAATATAAAAAATGGCTGGTGAAACTCTTGGGATATGATTTTGAAATCAAATACAAACCGGGGAAACATAATACTGTAGCCGATGCCTTATCCAGATTGCCAAAATCTTATGACTTCTCTGCTATTTCATGTATTAGCAATATCAACACTCAAGGCATAATTAAGCAACAGCATGAAGACCCAGATATCAAAGCCATTATTTCTAATATAACAGAAGGTGTAAATGTTCCCCGGTAATCCACGTGTACCGAAGGAGGAATAGACGCAACACAAATACAACTTAATAAGTAAAAGGGCATTTTAGGAATTGTAATAGAAAGGTAGATTATTACCGTTATAAGCATTTGTGTATAAATAGCTTTAGATATCTTTGAGAAAGGCATTAAGAAATTAGAAAGGAATTGTAGAGAGGAGGGACTCTGTAACCCTAAAAGTGTAACCTTGGAATTGAGCAATAATACAAAGAAGTATCTATCACTCCCACTATCGACACCTACCAATTTCTAGAGTTGCGCCATTTGTTCGGCCACCAGCGAACCACCATCTTGCCGCCACTTGCTCTGGCTAAATGACAGCCATGCCGCCAATCGCGTCTTCCACCCCTGTTGAATCCTGTGTCGTCGCCAACAGTTTGTGTCGGTCAAGAATCCCGAGCACGAGGCCACGTTCCGCAGTGGATATATCTTCAACCTTTTGAACCCATCATGTTCATCATTTAGAATTGTGGAATTGGATTATAGATTGAAAAACAAGATTCGGATGTTGCAAGGTGATCAAGCCATTAGATAACCTCAATAACCTTGAGATCACGATTCTTACGAAACGTTTGTGTTAGGGAATTAAAGCTATAATTGATATTTCTAGACTTTTAGTATTTGACTGAATAGGTGTATTGGAGCCAATCAAGAGGGATTTGAGTGATCGTGACTTTGTATTTAATCGAGGTAAGGGCTTTCTTGATGACGGTCTCATGGCTTTTTGGAATATATTTATGTATCGTACCCTTGTCGATAGTATATTTTATGATTGTATGCATGGCTAGCGAAGTGCGTCATTAATTAATTATTTGTCCTGATGAGTAATAGACAAAGATGTTCAAGCATGAATTTATGTTAAACCTGTCGTAGTCATCGTTGACTTACATGCATGTATTAGTGTTGACACGGCTTTCATATAGAACTATACATGCAATTGTACTTGCGGGTTTTAGGACCTCAATAAACATGTAGAGCACGACATGTGAATTTTATACATTAACCTAGAAGGTTATAATATTAATATACTAGCCAACGATCTAGTGAACGCAACATGCTGGTCAGTGAGTTCAATAATTATAATATACTAGCCAGCGAGTCTAGTGAATGAAATAACTGGCCCACGAGTCCAATGAATGTATTATATTGGCCAGCGAGTCTGATGAATGTAAAAAAAGATATTATTAAATTATATATTATTGATGAGATGTTTGTGTGCATGATTGACCACATCTTGGGGGTCCCTTACTAAGTATTTTTTATACTCACTATTTCCATATCTTTTTTCCCTAGGTTGTGGACGACACATATGAGGTGGATGACTAGGCAATGTTGACGGAGTCATAGATGACCATTAACATTAGCTTCTACTTTAGAATCATTGCGTTAGGTTTATATTTTCCGAAAAGACGAACCTTGTCAATCTTTACATTATTTAGATTCATGTTTGTTGAAAGATTTTACTTTGTTTTCATGGGATCCCGAACTTATAGCTTTATTTTTTATTATTATAAAAATACTGCATTCTTTGAATCAGGATTTTACTTGGTGTTTTATGAATCATTGGCATGCATGAGTAATGCCCTATGAGCTATCGTAGAAAAGTCGGGTCGTTACCGTATAAGTATGCAAGTATTTAACCTGTGAACACAAAAGGATTCATTCTCTATGGAGGACCTCATGGAAAACAAACCTTCTATCAAGTTGAAATAGCGTTTTCTTAGAATTTGCTCTTCCTTATAAAGTCCTTTCATCTCAACTAGTTGATCCCCTTGCATCTTCAAAATATTAGTTGTTTGCTGATTTTTTCGATCAATATCCTAAAATAAACAAAGTATCATCACGAAAGGGGAAAAAAAAGAGAAAAGATACACCAAGTGGGTAGATCAGTTCATGTTAAATTAAATAAGACTAGAACCTCTTTCATCTCTCGTAATTCCTCAAGTTCTTTCAAATTATTTTGCAGTGCCGCCAAATCAGAGTTCTTAATCGCAAGAGTTGACTCCATGACAGCTAGTTCTTGAGTTACTTCTTCAACTTTCTTTTCAAGTTCAGCCACTCTCAGCTTCAAGACTCTGCGTTCGTGTTCAAAGCTTTTCTGAAGATGTTCCATCTGCAAGTAAGAAAAAAACTTTAATATACTTATCCCTTGCAATTTAAGAAGTCACAGAGACGAAGCCATATTAAGAAACTATATCATGTACCTCATCGCTAGTCTTCTTTTCAAGTCCAAAAATTCTTTGTTCCAGCAATTGCTTTTCATTCACCAATTTCTTTCTAATTTCTTCAGTGGCTAGCAATTGATCATTTCGTGGCCTCAACTCATCTTGAAGTTTTTGTAGAAGCTATATAAGAATGACACTCGACTCATTGCAATTTGCAGAACGTTTATATTAAATAGTTATATCAATCAAAATGATTAAATACAAAAAGGATGCCCGAAAAAGAAAAATGAAAGGATTATTAGGCACTTGTTTTGAAGAGTAATTTTTTGCTTATTGAAACAGATAAAAAAAAAAAAAAAAAAATTAAAATGTCTCAATTATCTTCTTAAAGCTTTTTTCCTTTATTTTTCTTTTTTTCAAGTTTGCTTTCTCAGATGGCTTGAAATTAGCTTTTTTTTAAAAAAACAAAAATCAAGGAAACATTTTAAAACATGCTGTAAATGTAGTTATGTATTTTCAATTCATGCGACTATATTTCTAAAAATAAAAATTAAAAACTCAAAGTTGTTTTTCATCGAACAAACAGCTCAAAATTGTACCTGTTCATCAATTCCAACCATATCTTTGTTTACGTTATTTTCCAGCACTGTAGCACTCAACTTGGCTATTCTTGCTTCCATACTCCTTTTTTCCATTAACATGTCCTGAATATGTTGTAAAAGACCAAATAAATAGATAAAGAGGCTCAATTTATGTATGATACTAAGTTAGTTGAACTGACCTGGTGTTCCTTGTCTTTTTCATCATACTGCAATCTGAGCCTCTCAAGACCACGTGTTGCCTCGGCTAAGTTTTGCTTTTCAAATCTTAAGGATTCTTTTAAAGTCTCAAATTCTTCTTGCACTGCAGCTTCTTGCTTATTCTTTTCATGCAATTCCTTCAGCAACTAGAATAAGAAAGGTTTCCATTACATAAGAACCAAAATGAAAAACACTTTTAATAGCATATATGGAAACATCAAAAGAAAGGAATCCAACTATTTCAAAATTTCAAAAAATCTAAGGAAGACTCAAGAACCGGCTTTGAATCCAATTCCTTTCATTTGCCATATTACTCAAAGGAATATATTATTTACAAAATTTATGGCCATATAATTCTCTCTAGGCCGCAGTCTTACAAATAAAAACTATTTGTAATTTGGTAGGACAAGTTGTCTTTTTTATGCCTCCAAACAACATTTTTTTTTTAAACAAGAAACAAGCTATAATGAAAAAGAAAGAAAAAAGGTTTACAAACTCCAAAAAAAGAAAAAAAAAAAAAGAAAAAAGAAAATTATAGACAAACAAAGACCAAAGCGTTGTATAAGAGAAAAAAAATCCAAACTACAATTCTTAAATCTTCTCATCTCAACTCCTCTTCGTAGATCATAGATGTTCAATAGATTTTTTTTTCCCCTTTTTTCTTAAGAAACATTATTGAAGAAATGAATAAAAAGTACAAATAACAGATAAAATTGAGAAAAACAGAAACAACCAAAAGGAAAAATCAAGAACATGGTACAAAGCAAATAAAAATACAAGCTAAAGAAAGGCTGCCCAATTGAGAAAGATATCTCGAGTAAAATAGCTAGCAAAATTCTTTGACGAAGTGGCACATAAACCTAATTACCAAAGATAAATGTACCCCAAGGCAGGAATAAGCCCTTTCAAAGGTTACCTGCTCAGCATTTCTCTGAGACTCTTCGATACCCTTACTCAAGTCATGAACTCGTTTCTCATATGCTTCCACACTTTGAGTCTTAAAATTGCAGGAAGAATCTCCAAGCATGGGGCCAACAGCAGCAGATTTAGCTTTAGAGTAACGACGCAACATGACATCATTTATGTGTGTCTGCAGAGCAATGCAAATTTCTTCTCCCTAGAAAATGAGAACGCCTCATAAAAACATGATAATAGAGGCACACGAGGATTGAAATTCCCACACTATTATGGATGTATGGTGATGAAAGCAACCAAGCTAACCTGCTTGGTCTCAAACTGGAAAATGTGTAGGACACCAGCAACTCTCATCTTAAAAAAGACAGCGGTATTGCTGCTACCGAACTGCATTATATCTCTAAGTTCAGCAGAATGTAAATATTCCTTTGGGACTGGACGGAAGAAATGAACCTAGAGAAAAAAGAGCAATTAAATCAACTGCAACCAACCAGATGGCACATCAGGAAAATTTAAATCACCAGACAGGTATCTCGTTATATAAGATACACAGCGAGAGTATCAATGCCAACATGCATGTGTTTGAGTATCAAGCCTTAAAAGTAATTGTCTAGATCCTTAAATTACCCCTCTTTTGTTGATACCCAAAATTATTCGCCCAGGTAGAAGTCCAATGGGATCATCGATCTTGCGGACGCCAAAGAAAACTGAATTCCCATAAGGAAGTGTTCTCAATATTCGAAGAAATTGTTGTCTTGCATCATCTTTTGTCAAATGCTCCTGACAAATTAGTAAGAGAAATATTCAGCAAACTTTTGTACTTGGTTGAAATACAATAAGATGCGCAAACGCCTTTATTTTTTCTTTTTTTATGACATGAAACAAAGTTGCATATTCCACAAAAAGACAGAATAATAGCCTAGGGACATGGAGTAGGCAAAAGCATTTAACTTTGAAAAGATGGTAAGGATAACCAGCAAAAACCTGTTAGACATATTTGTTACCAATGCATATAAAAGGAATCAATCACAAAAGAAGGCCTATACGAAAAGAAAAAAAGACATGCACACAAGATTATAAAGTATGCTCCAAGGAATATCTCTAAAAACAATGTTGACATTATCATGTTCAGTAGTACAATAAATCTAATGCAGTTCATAAGTGATCAAATTGCGTTTAAGAGTATCTCATTAAATAATACTGAGTAACAATATCGAAATAACAACAATGCTAGCCAGTAAAATTCATAAAATTGATAGTAATATTGCTACTATAATTAATTAAAAATAACATTAGACTAATCCATAAAGACTTTTCTAGATAGTAATTCACTACAACATAAGATTCCAAATAACAAAGCTTACCATTAAACGAAAACGCGAGAGAATATCCAACTCCCACTCTCGCTTAGGTCTTGTTATGGCAATTTGTCTAGGTACGAATCTTTCCAGAAGCGAATTCCAATCACTAGTACCCATCAAACAGTCAATACAATTAGAATGAATGGAGGACACAAACATAGACTCAAAAAGGTCATTCTTTTTTACAAAATTGTGGATTGAGAATGTACTTGTCATAGGAAAAAAAAAGTTAAAAGGAAATGTTAAGATATTGTTTAAAAATTCTAACAAAAAGCAAAAAGATAAATTACTACAACAAAGGAGAGCATTAAAAACACCTACGTGCAAGATTCTGGCCTTGTAATAAACCCAATTTCAACAAGGATTTGTAATGCTGACAGCTGTGCAGCATCATCCCTTCCAACAGGATAATTCCCCAATAAATAGTCATGCTGCAGCTGTAAATATATACTGACTCTCAATTAGATGTTAAATAAACAAATTCAAACTGGCACAGTAAATTGTTTCGCTAACTTTCTAAGCAACCTTTTTTTCTTTTTTCTAAAAACTAAAAATATGCTAAAAAGAGATTTGAGGGGAAAACTTTGGATTGCTTCTTTTAGAATTAATGTCATCATTATTTCAAATTTGAAGTGTTTGATAAATAGTAACATTCGATTTAAATAATTTATTTAAACCATATACTTGTTAATTATTGTATTCCTGTAAATTCTGTATTTATCTATTTAGGCCCGTTACGCCCATTTGGCCCATTAGTCTTAGTTAGGGTTTTTTCATGTATTCATATATATACAAACTTGACTAGTATGAATAATATCACGACGACTATTCAGACTCAATCTCGATTACATGGTATCAAAGCTCTCTTGGATTTTTTTTTATTAAAATCAGAGTTTTGTGTACACATCTCGAGGTTTTCAAGTTGTGGGTCTGCCATCAGGAGTAATTGTCAGAAGTCAAATTCGTTGTTTGTGAGTCATCTGAAAACGTTTGCCATCTGTTAGAATCGTCCATCAGTCGTTAAAATTTTTCGGAGTCCATTTTTGACGCAACCAACACCAAAATACTCAAAAATGGCCGATCTACACTTTCGTACAATTTC
Source organism: Sechiopsis laciniata (assembly GCA_037833695.1). Classification (NCBI taxonomy): domain Eukaryota; kingdom Viridiplantae; phylum Streptophyta; class Magnoliopsida; order Cucurbitales; family Cucurbitaceae; genus Sechiopsis; species Sechiopsis laciniata. The sequence continues at coordinate 2,381 of JBBMKA010006647.1, read as the reverse complement.
GTCATAAAACAACGCGAGAGTGGAGCTCACACGCCGTAAACAGTTTCTACGTCAGAATACACGCGCCATGCGTGAAGGTGCGTGGGAGGGTTTTTCAACCCGGGTCTGGTTAGGTTTTGTTCGCGCTGACTCTCTCCACGAGTTCGTTTTTCAGTATCTGCTCTTGGTTGGTCAAGAATTGACGTTTAAGGCATTTTCGGGCATTTTGTTCTGTTTTTCTTCAGCATTTAAATCTGTTTTTATTCCGAATAAAAGTTATTTGCTCTTTTTTTTTGTTTGGTTGATAATATATGGCTGAAACTAAGCAAACGAGGGTGATTTCTCAAACATTTTACTTAATTCATAGTGATGTTTGAAAGTTAGGAAGGGTATTTTTGAAATTGTACTTTTTTACTATTTTAAATAAGATGGAATTTCTAGATTTTGATTATTTCCTTATTATAGATTTTTCCCTTTTGTGAATATCTACGTGAAATTAGGAAACCCTATTTTGTATCTATATATTGTTGATATTCAATCAATGAAAAAATAAGAAAAATACAGTTTCTACATGGTATCAAAGCGGTGCAGAAAATCCTACTTTTTCGTTGTCTCCAAAAGTGTTTTTCTTCCCAATTGGCCTCCCCCAATTTTCCCAATTGGAATGACTTCATACAATACTCTCGGCCAATTAAAATTCATTCAGCCAAATCCAACCAATTCAATCATCGCAATTTTTGTTCTCCGCTGGCCAAATCCGAAGCTTTGTCCCTTTGCTCACAACAAGAGTTCACTCAAAATCTTTAAGACTTCTTTGAGATGGGGCTCAGGAAGACACTCCTATCAACAATTTTCCCATTCTTCTAAGGATTGTAAAACCCACTACTGAAGTTGCCAAGCAACTACTTGTTCAAGACAAACAAGTTTCTCAGTTAGATGTTCTGACAGATGTTGAAGTGGAAGAAGATTATGGTAATGAAACGGCACTTTTATTACCTATTATTTTCCCTCGGTTTGCAAAAAAGGGTATGCCATGTGTATTATGAGTCATGACAGTCACAAGACATCAGTTACAACAATGGAGAAGCTAACAAAACATATAAAGCACTGATTGCACCGGTGGCAGTTAAAAAGAAGCCAAAAAGGTTGAGGGAGCTTCAAAACTGATGTACCATTATCCAATACAACACCAAAACTGAATTATCTAGGAGATTGAGATCAATATCTCTAAATTGAGCTCTCTATCAGCATTGTGTTTATCTGGGCTTTGGAAAGTCACACACCATCAGTGATGTTCCTCATCAAAACCCTATTTATCCTCCTTGATGACTGCATTTACTCACAGAAGCCCTTTATTGAAATTAAATGTCAAAGTTAGGAAGATATTTTCTCCATTTAAATTTGTTATTCGGTTCCTAGAGTTTAGGAGTTTGTTTAGATTAAATCTTTCTTTCACTCATCTTTTGCGTATAAGTATTGAGTTGTATCATGAGTTTGAGATATAATAAAAATATTTAAACTCTTTATGGTATCAGAGCCCATAAGCCCAAACGGGTATTTCAGTCCAATAAAAATGAAATTGAGATCCAATTCAAGATTGGTAGCCCAAATGAGGCACCATCTTGAAAGGGCATGTTAGAATCCCACAATTGTCCTAAATTGAAAAAGTGGAGAATCCAACGAGCATTTATAAGAGATATGGGTTACTCCCCTGGTTGCCAATTGGTTTTGAGGTGGAACCCTAATTGGCTTTAAGTATTTTGGTGTTTTTTCATCTGTTTTGCTATCACTTTCTTGGGCTCCCTCGAATTGCTAGTTTTGGGTTTCTCTTTGGCGTCCTTGTTTGTTAATTATTGACTTTTTCCTTGTTTCTCTTTGATAGAATTTGTTTGTTTGTTAATTATTGACCTTTTCCTTGTTTCTCCTTGATAGAATTTGTATCTTTTATTCTAGTTTTGGTAGGTCATTTATATCTTTTTCATATTATCGATGAGAATGTTTTGTTTCCTAGAAAAAATGTCCATGAACTTTCAATTGTATCTAATAGGACCATAGCTTTAAAAAATGTGTCTAATAGATTGTCAACCTACAAGATACATTTTAGAGTCTTAGAACTTTTTCAACACAACATTGACACTTATCAGGGTACAAGGATCCATTAGACACAAAAAGAAAAGTTTGAGAAGGTTAGTTGATAAAATTAAATTTGCCCAACCTTCTTTTTATATTTGTGAGTGTCTAGGTTGGCTTATGTTCACCTCAATTATTCTCATGGAACATACCGCCTGACCCTACAACATTTAGATGCTAAGAAAACTCGTAGGAAATTGATATGATCCAAGATCTAGATTATATAAAAAGGTAAAAGAATACAAGATAAACCAAGATTTGATAGGTCTTGG
>JBBMKA010006646.1:0-10040 GCA_037833695.1 Sechiopsis laciniata | reverse complement strand
CTCTCACTTATATTTATAAAACTCAACTTATATAGTGACAATAGTAGAAACTGTGATGTTGATTATTTCTGCTTCATCATATCTAATTAAAATGAATTGATTTTTTATTATTTTATAATATAGTTCAAAACAAATTATTTTAGAATAGAATTATGGAGTAGTGATGCAATGTATTTATTTTTCTTCCGCTCTTTTCCTTTTTCCGGCAAAAATTATTTGGAAATCTGTTATTTTATATTTTAGGAATCGTATTAATTAAAATAATAATACGGTGCGAAAAATTATGAAATGCAGTGTGACAGAAAATAACTAAATTAATCAACACGTCCATTCATCAGAGAGAATGGTAGATGTGGTAATTTAGTGAATAACAAAAGGTTAGAGTAGTAATTTAACACACGAAGAGTAGCCAAACGTACTGTGTTGCTGTCTTTTTTCGTCCCATACTGACACGTGTACACTGTGACAGAAGCAGAAGGAGCTGCTGTCTGGAAGGTGGACCCATCTCTTTGGCGCGTAAATTTACGGAACTGACACTGACTTTTTTGTCGAAGTATTTTTGTATTTTCTCGTATCAATATTTGAAAATAACACAAGACATATTCCATAATATACGGATTCCCCTGATTTTATAATTGTTGTTACTGTTTTTTTTAAGATGTGTATTTTTTTTTTGTTAAAACGTTTTAGTCTCGGATTTCTCTCATTTTTGGCCTTTTTTTTTCCTCTCAAAAGTTTAATTTGGGAACATGAACTTTAAAAAAATTGTGAATCCTCAACAATAAATATTTCTATTAAAAATGAGTGAATAAAAAAAAAACATTAAAAAATAATGGATGTAAAACGTTTTTAAATTATTATTAACCATTAACTAGTTTTAGTTTTAGTTTTTTTTTTTCTTCTTTCTATATTGGGAAGAGGGACCACCAACCATGTACAATACTTCTACTCTTAAATATAAGATGATGAGAAAGATTTGGGTGGAATCAGCCTAGGCTACATCCAAATCATATGCCACCACTTTAATAACCACAAAAAAAATTTCTTATAAATAAAAAAAAAATAATGAAAAAAGAAAAAAAAACTTGTGGTTATTAAAGGGGTAGCATGTGATTTGGGTATACCTGGGTTCCACCAAAATCTTCCTCTAAGATAATAGTTGAATATTTATTTTCAAAATTGAAACAGTAACTTTAAAATTAAATTGAATTGCAATCGATGAAGTTAATCAATGAAACACCAATTCATTTAGTCATTAAATAATTTTAGTTAATTAGCAATCAATATATTATTATTTTGTGGCATTAATTTTACCTGAATGCCTCTCACAATTACTTAACAAACTCACGCATATATTCATTTGTTTTCTTTAAAAAATTGCATGTAATATTTGTTTAAACCATAACTTAATAATATATATATATATATATTTGAGTGTATGATAGTTTTTGTGTGCAGATTATTTTTTATGAAATATATCAATCCTACAATATTCAAATGTAAAAAAAAAAAAAAAAAAAAATAGATAACTAATTTATAGCTAGACAATCAATAAAGATTAAGCTCATAATCTTTTTATTTATTATCGTCTTTTCTATCACTAAACTATTGGGTTGTAATTTATTAATATATACAAAATCCCATATTTAAAATAATTTTACACTTGTTACATATTATGTCGAAATTACTTAGAAGTATAAGTATCGTCCATACTATTGACACTTGAGACTACACAGCAAATATTACAAACTATTTTAGTGATCAAAACACTTAAAAAATATATAAAAGACAAACTAAATATTGTCAACAAAAACAAAATTATATTCTTCAATTGTTTTAATTTTCCAACATTTTACTTGACTTATTTAGACAACTAGGAAAAAAAGTATACCTTTCTCTTTATGGTGCTTCCCTTTATTTTTCACCTAATAGGAGCCTCTCACATTTTGTTGAAATCTATTTTTGGATAAATATCAATATCAAAATTAATTGGTTTGTTGAAATTTATTTACAATCACAGTTTTATTTGTGTGTTCGAGAGAGATTTTAACGTTGTTAAATGATTAAAAATCAAGTATTGACATTAATAAATAAAGTGCATAAACAAATTTTAACTAGTGTAAGGCTTAGTACAGTAATTGATTAACATTTGAATATTATTTTTAGTTCTACAATAATTATGATTAAAATTCGAATTTACGATATGTTGGTAATTAAATATATGCACATATGGTTGAACTTTTTTTTGTACACATTAAAATTGTCTGAATCAAACAGTAAAAAATATTTTCATAATTGTCAGTCCTAAAATCTCATGAGTAGTAAAAAAAAAAAAGAAAAAAAATCTACTTATATCAAAGTTTTTAGAAAAAACAAATAAATATGATATAAATAGATTCAATCATATTAAATTAATAATTGCAAGAGCCTCCAATCAAATAAAATAGATAGGTTCAATTAAATAAAAAGTGGAATTGATCATTTCAAATAAATTAAACATTTCAGATTTTGTTATACATAAACTATTTTTAAAAAAATTATTACAATTAAATATGAAAGCTAGAATTTACTTTTACAATAAAGATTTCTATTAGATCACAAACTATAAAAAACTTGAGCTGTATTTATATTGATTAAAAAGGTAAAAGTTTGATTCTCGTCCGTCTACAAATCGTGGAAGTAATAAAAAGTAAATCCTTTATATTAGAAAATAAAGACAAAATTGACACGGTAATAGAAGTACATAGATATATAATTTCATATAATATTTGAAATTTATATAATATATTTACATAAAATATTTTCACTAGTTTGACAAGTTTTTCATCATATGAAATAAATTATTCTTTTAACATACCGAAGCACGAAAAATAAGGATTATATAAGTTAAAGTAGGACATATAATGGAATTTCTTTAATGTGCTTATTATATATATATATACACACTTCTATAAATATACAAACATCTCCTTTTTTTGTACGTCAACATATTTTTGTGTGTAATATTGAAAGATTTATTTTATAAACAATTCAAAAACCTTTGAATTTGACCCTTTATTATTTTACTTATTTAAAAAAAAAAACATTGGTAACAACACTTTGAATTGTTTCCTAGGATGCCTGTCCTTGGATTCAGGCAAGACCAACTACCAAGGGCATCTATCCCTACTAATTAAGGGCAACTTTCAAAATTACAACCCTAAAGAAACACACTTTTGAAATGCTCTTTTTGTAAACTTTGGAATTTTACCCTTTATTTTTTTTAACCTTTTGCTCTCACACTAGCATGCTTCATATTCTCTAGCTTTTGGAATATAACACTTTTGGCCAAATACATGGACATTGTCACTTTATACTTGGCATAAAATATGTATATGGGTCATGTTATTTTCAAAGTTGTTATGTTTAGTTTATTGAACTTTCCATTATCTCATTTTTTGGTTTAAAATTAGTTTTAATCAAATTTTGATTCAACAATATAGATAATTTTAATGGCAATCAAGTTAAACTTTTTGAAAATGGAAGCAATTAAGTGAGATTGATTGAAGAAAATGAAAGTTGAAATATTTTGATATATATGACATAATTTTAAAAAATTATCAAAATTAAAATATGGATACTAGATTTTGTTGCTATAGCAAATTATGTAAAAAAATATAAACATATTTTTAATATATATAGAGAAAAACAGTTTTTTTTAAAAAGAAAAAAAAGGAGAAAACTTACAATACGAATTAATTTTAAGTTTTTTTTTATGTGCGTTAAATAGGGATTAAAATTGAACGTTTTGAGACTAAATTAAAATAAATTTCAAAACACATGGTTGAATTATTTTAACTTAAACTTGATAACTTTTTTTTTTTTTGACAAACAACATTTTCCCATAAACCAAATCCTCCGGTGTTTGTTTGTCATATTTAAAGAGCATTTAAATTGTGAATTTATTAACTTCTTCTTGAAAATTTACGAAATTTTACTAATTTCTCTTCATTTTTACTTTTAAAAATAACTCTTCATTTCTAATAATTCATTTATAACTACTCAATCATTTCTAATCATCCATTCAATTCTAATTATTTTTTTTAATTATTCATTTTTAACTACAACTCTCAATTTTTAACTACTCAATATAATTCCTCATCAAAACCTCATCTAAATTGTTGAATTCAAATAATAATAATAACTACTTTTTGAATAAAAACAAAATCTACATTCAAAATTTGAAACACTCTACCAATATTAATTATATCCTCGAGGTTTTAAAAAGACCAAAAGAGAAAGTCTTCCTATAAAAATTTAACCCCACATTTGAGATCCGAGCTTCGCTTATTTATATTTATTTCGATTCAACTTTGTAAATATTAATAATTTGGCTATTAATCTTTTCTATACACATAAATATTTATTTATTCACTCGAATGCATTGCTGCAAGGTCGTGTTTGGTTAACTTTTTATTCAAATGGTATTTATTCTTCAACCATTTCATATCCACTAGATTCTTCAAAACGTGCTACTTTTTGCATTAATGGTATTTTCAAAGTGATTAATTAAATATTAGATGACAAATCTATCCCTTGCAAGATTCCTTCTTTTTCGATAATATTTTAAATTTGTGAATTAACTACTATTTGTTGACATCTTTAGGACCAATAAATGGCTACAATATATATAGGATTATCTATACATGTGTGTGAGATTAGATGAGATCTGTATTTGGGGCTAAGTTTAGGCCCCATGTTTTTATTTTTCAAAATGTATTTATTATTTTTTCCCACATTTTCTTTACTATAGGTTTTTATCTTTCTTATTTGAATTTATCGACTACACTTAAAAATCAATTATTAAGGTGGTGTTTGATAATCATTTAATTTTAAAATTTTAACTTTGTATTTATTCAAATTTATTAGATATAATTTCATTTTCTTATAATAAAGTATGTGAATCTTAATTAAAACCTATAAACCAAAACAAGCTATTTTCATATCTTTCAAATTTTAGTTTGATAATGACATAAATAAAATGTACATAAAAAATAATAAAAATTATATATTTTAGTAGTTGGTGCAGGTTTAATTTAAAAAGATCAAAAACAAAAAAAATTAAATGATTATAAAACACAGTCTAAACTTAAATTAGTTTTTATATTTTAAAAACCTATCTCAAGAAGAAAAAATCTAAATGGGTTGTATGCAACCCAACTTAACACACACTCTCTCTATATATATTCTTAATTTTTGTGTATAATAGATTTTTAAATTTCATCAATAATTAGTTAAAAAAAATTAATATGTACTACTTTCTTGAGGCTGAAAACTGAAATGATAATTATACCGTCATATTTGTTGTACTAAAAATTGCCTTGAACTTAAGAAAATTTCAAATATGTAATTGAACTTTTGATTTTGTGTTTAATATTTATTTAAGATAGTTACCATTTTCAAAAATTAATAAATATGTTAGACATAAAAATAAACTAAAATTACTTTTAATTTTGTGTTTATATTTGTGAGTTAAAAAGATAACAAATTCTAGCATTTCTACTTTAATTGCAGTAACTTCTTAAAAATATTTCATATATAGCAAAATATTTAATGTTTGACTTAATTGAAACCTATCAATTTCATGTTTTACTTGATTAAACTTTAACAATATAACTTGATTGAAATATATCAATTTTGTAGCTATTGATTTAACTTATTGAATCAGTTTTAGTATATTTGATTTTTTTTTATTTGTAAAAATTTGATATCTATAGATTTTTTTCTGTGTTTTTTTTGCTAGTCATGAAAAAAGGTAAAATAATTCAATAATCTATTAGATAAACAAAATTGTTAAAAACACATAGGACTTATTAGATACGCAAAATTAAAATTGTATTGATTTTGGAGAGTTATTCGACACTTCTTATGAAGACAGGTATATTATTAAATAGAGAGTTGCTAACTTAAACAGATGGTTTGGCCTTACATTATTTAGTAGTTAAAACAATTTATTGAAAATTATTTTAATTGTCTCAAAATTTGTTAGTAGTTACAACAATTTTATTTTTATTTTTTATTTTTTTTATGTAATGATCATTTTGAATTGAACTAACGATATTAATTTATTCTCTTGTTTTTTAATAGGGAAGTACACTAATATATTGTTTTTTCATAAGTCATTTAAACAATCATTTTTTTAATTATCATTATTTATTGATGCATGCTGTGATGAATTATGAAGGCATATCCACATTGGCACTAATTTATTTAATGTCATATATATTTTGAATTAAACTTCACACTATATAATCTTAAAAAAAAAAACACTATATTTAACCTTAAATATAGGAAAACAAATAAATAAACATGATTTTCCATCTCTACTCTCATAAATCAAGAAAAGGATAGGGAATTTACCCATCAACAACACATTCTACCTCTTGTATTATATTTGCGATATAATTTCTAAAATAATTAATCTATAGCACATGATTTTCTATCCGTGATAAAACTGAATCAATGACATAATTTAATCAGTGATAGAACTCAATTTGGATATTCTACTACAAATGAATTAGTTTTGATTTTGTGCTATGGATGAAAATATTTTGCACTTTTTTATTATAAATCCAAAATCGCCAAAAGGATAACAAAAAAAAAGAGGTTAGGGACAATGGGAACTCAATTATTATATCAAATTAGGATTTAAATTCCATCATTTGGACACAACCTTGGCCTTGAGATTCACTACTTTGAATAAACTAACTCCCAGTTGGCACTATTTTTATATACATTACCAAACAGAGGTTATTGACCAAATAAAATTAAAAGGGTTTTCCAGTGTTTAAATGAATAATTAACTAATTAAGGGGGATTTTAAGGATGATTAGGTTAATTAATTCATTGTAGACATGTGCTTACAAAAGTGGTCTACCACAAATAAATTTGAAAGTAAATCCTGAACATCCGCCTGATCTCCTGTGTCTTCACAACAAACCTCGACCATTTGATTAAAATATATTTGCACTCGTGGATCAAGATCTGTACATTCGTGAAAAAAAGAAAAAAAAAAAACTGTACATTTATAATAAATATAAGCAAAAATAGAGTTTTAATTTGTTATCTCAATTTCAAAATTAAATATTTTTACTTTTGATATTTCAATAATGTTCACTTTTAATTTATGAGATTATAAAATCATTAACTACATAACATATTATTGACTAAAATTATGATTAATTACATTTAAAAAAAAATTATGATTACATCCATTTTAAATTTCAATATATTAATAAAGTGATTATTTTAATTTTTACATGAATTTCATTTTTTTTTAAAGAAAATAAGTATAAAAATAATATAAAATAATATATAAAATTAAAAATGAGTATTACTAAAACGTCAATGGTAAAAATATTTTAATTTTAAATATAAAGACCAAATTGAAACTAGGTCTTATCTGCTAAAAATAAGTAACTTTCCAGAAATATAACAAATATTTTGTTATATTTAAGTTCCAAAACCATTTCCCCCTGTACCTTAGGCTTTATTATGTTTTAATATCTGTGCGCAAATTTAGTTTTTATACTAAACTCCACTTTATTTTTAAAAAGATGCTTATGTAGAAAATAATAAATAAAAAATTAATATAAATTATTTTAGAGTGATCTAGTGGTCAAGAGAGTCTTGGAGAGTTAAAATATAACGAGTTTAATCAATGGAAACTACCTATCTAAAAATAAATTTTTACGAATTTTCTTAACATGTAAATGTTCTAAGGTCAGATGCTATGTCCTATAATATTAGTCGATGTGCATATAAATTAATCCGGACAATTATAGATATAAAAAAAGTGACATAAAATCGTGTTTAGTATAAGAAATTGAAAATGAAAATGACATTAAGTACGAACGGTTAAAGCATGGCTAATGAGGAAAGTATGGATAAAAATATTATTTAGTAGGAGAAAAGTCTAGTTGATATTTAAGAAATGTCCCATCTACCTCTTCAAAGAAATACCATCTCAAACCTTCTCACCAAACACTTGTATTGTTTATTAAAAGATTAAGTTATGAATATTAGTTCATTAATATTGAAGGGAAGTCGTAAAAAAATATATATAACTGAACAGTATAAGTGTATGTTAAATGGACGCAAAAAATCACGAGTTTAAACGCTTCACTATGAATTGTTGTAGAGCTCAAAAAATAAAATTGAATAAAAAAAATCATGGAACAATACTTTTACCGAAAAATCACATTACATTAAACAAATATAAATTTGGTTGATTATTTTTATTCTGATTCTTATTTAGTGGTCGAAACTGGAGACAAGTTAGCAGGACCTTACCTAATAATTAATTAATTAATTAAAAAAAGATTTATTAATTTATTTTTATATTTGTTTGTTATTTTACAATCTTTTTTCTTTTTTTTTTGAAAAGTTTACAATTCATCTATTGTAAACTGGATATAAATTCAGATACAAAGTGCTGAACACAAAGGCAAAAAATTTATTTTAAAACGGTAATTTTGGGTAAGTCTTGAAATTAAGGAAAATTGTGAGTTGTTGTTTAAAATTTTTTATAAAGTATTACTTTGGATTATATTATATAAAATAGAAATAAGCTTAATTTTAATGGGAATTTGTCTTAAAAGTAGAAGAGACAGAAGAAACTTCTTCTTTCTCCCCTTTCTATAAAACAATAGTTTTTTTTTTTTTAAATAACTTATTAAAGTAATTAATGGAATAAACATGGAGAGTGGAAAGCCATTTGGTTGTAAACTGCTTGGGGATTCTGCAAGGTTTTTGAGAAAAATAAACATATAGAATCAGGAGGTGGTGGATGCCATGATTCACAGTGGGTTTGTTTACTTATTTATTATTTTTAATATTTTCCAAATTTTAAATAAATTGTAAAAGGAAGATTTATAGACTTAGTTTCAAAATCTAAAAATGAAAAATAAAAAAGTTATTAAACAAGATTTTGTTCTTTTAACTTTAACCATGTTATCTAATAATATTGTACATAACCTAACAATCAAGAAGTTACGAGTTGTTTTATAATAATTTTACTTTAACAAACTTTATATCGGAAGGTTATTATCTTGCAATACTTAAGAACTTTATTTAAAAAGTTCATAAATGTAGAATATTAATCAACTTATAATTTTTAGCTTGTGATGGTAGTAAGTGCAAGTAACCATTATTGCATGCTGTCAAAAAAGAATCTTGATGTACATAAGATGATGAGTTCAATCAATGGTGGCCACCTACCTAATAATTAATTTCCTACACGTTTCCTTGACATCCAAATATTATAGAGTCAGGCGGCATGCCTCGTAACATTAGTCGAGATGTGCGAAACTGACCAAAACAGTCACCAATAAAAAAAAAAAGAAAAAAAAAGTGCAAGTGCGCCACGTATTTGCTTTGTGGAAAAAAAAAAGTTCTCTTTCCTTGTTAATTTTTCTCGGTGGCCTTTTATCTCGAGGAATTATTATATGGTGGAAATTTGTGCATTTTTAAGTAGCTATCTTGAAGCAATAAGCTTTTTGCTTTGCATTCAATGTTTGGGTTTTAGTTCATTGGCTTCTTTCACACCTAAGTTTTGTTAATTTCAACAACCAAATGCACAAAAGACAACCAAAAAGATTGATATATTAAGCTTATAAGTCAAATAATGCGACATGCCCACCACCATCATTTCCTAAAAGTGACGAACAATGTTTTAAATATACACTTAGAAAATTATGTTTGAAATTTCTTTTGCCTAATGCCTCTTTTTTCACCTTCCATTTCATTTCTCCTTTTTCTTTTTCTTTTCTCATTTCATCATCAATAATTTTACCCATTTCAAATTTTATAGTTGGGATTAAGTATGCATAGTTGTTATAGCATATTTATTAAACTTTATTACATGTATGTAGTTTCTAACATTATCAAACAACATTTTTTTGTGTGGGGTTTTAGTGTCTTTCATTCCACGACCCGGTAGGAGGTCGAGAGGACAGATGCAGCTGTCATAGGTACATTACTTGTCTTAGACCACTATACAT
>JBBMKA010006645.1:0-10041 GCA_037833695.1 Sechiopsis laciniata | reverse complement strand
GGGGGGGGGGGGGGGGGGGGGGGTGGGTTTTTTTTTTTTTTTTTTTTTTTTTTTTTTTTTTTTTTTTTTTTTTACTTCTCAATTTATTCTATTTTGATTCAAAAATTGTAAACATACAATTTTAATAATATATACTTAAGACAATTTTTTTAAAAAAATGTATTTACGGTAAATTTGAAATTAACTTTATCAAAATTGATTAATAATGTTAATTTAAAAAGAACGAATCATAAATATATATCTAAAATTTATAGAGAAAAAGTTTTTTTTTATTTTTTTTTATATAGTATAGAAAATGTTTTTTTTTTAAAAGTATTTTTCTATATGAAAAATGAGCAAATTTTTTGTTTATTAATACCATTTTTCAATGAATGTGAATATATATATATGTATGGATATATAGTTTTCAATAAAAATCATAAAAATTGTAGGTAGTTTAGTTGGTTCATTCATCTTTACATTAAGTAAGAGGTCTTTAGTTCAAATTTCAATTTGGCACAATTTTTAATTTTTAATATAAAATAATTAAGAATAAAAGTAAGAAAATAAAAATGGAAACCCGAAAATTGACAATAAATTTACATTAATCTAAATAAGAATTAAAAAAAAAAAAGAAAAGAAAAAAGGCAGCGGTTGACTCAAGCAGACAGGGTGACATGGAGGAAGTGGGTGGGGCAGGCTTGGACAACACTAACGGGGCGGGTTTGAAAGAAGCGGGCGCAGTTCACCCGACATGAGTATGGACTGTCGGGATATATCATGTTGGGCCATACCTGGAAGCCAAACAAGCCCAATACTTTTTTTTTTTTTTTTTAAAGATCTGATTCTCATTCAAAAAGCATGCAAACCTAAAACCTTGTTTTCTCTCACGTTTTTTAGATTTTTTTTCTCTTTTCTGTATGGACTGAAAATGATATAAAACAAAGATTTTGCACATACTCTAGCTAGAATTAAAGTGGTTTAGTAACTAGGCTTATTTTTACTATTAGAAAAGACATATTTTATTCATTATTATTAAAGAGAATACACCATATATAGATAAGACTATCAACTATCTTAATCACTCACGAAATCTACAATGAATATTCATCGAGCTTTAAAAAGAGTATAATGACTAATTGTAAGTAAGGAATGCCTTTGATAATATATTCATAAAGACATTAAGATGCATGCAGAATTTTGAACTGAAAAACTGAAAATAGTTATTGATAAGTGGAATGTTGTCTTGGAAATTAGTTGACTTCACTTAACTATGTATTTTATTTCACATATTACATCATCTTACTATGAAAAGTTAAAGATTGAAATTAACACTTCTTAGAGCGTCTAACCTAAATATTTACAAATTCTAAAATTAAAGTGGTCTTCAAGATTAAATAGTGAAGTCAAGTCGCCACAAAAAAAAAATATTGGGAATTGAAAGACGTGAGGTTGTTATTAATATCATTAAACTTTGTTATTTCTTCCATTGTTTTCCTCTAAATTAAATAAATGCAACTCCTTTTGATCCTCCCTATATCTCGTTTATTATTATTATATTTTTGGATTTTGGATTTTGCATTTTACATTACGAGACAATCGGCAAATGAATAGGATTTGTTTTGTATAACTAAGGTGGGTAAATATTTTATTTTGGAAATATTTACCCACCTTTAGAACTACGTTAAAAATAATAATAAATAAAAATTTTGATTGATGGAGAGAGAAATGCTAAACTTAAAAATATGTAGTTTTAAGGTGGGTAAGTATTTCCAAAATAACAATATTTATCTAAGGGTGAATAAGTATTTTGGAAATACTTACTCACCCTTAAAACCACATATTTTTACTTTTTTGTATTTCTCTCTCTAATTTAAAATCTCTCTCCCCATCAATCAAAGACAATTTTTAAAAAATAATAAAATAAAATCATGTGGTTCAAATGTGGATAAGTATTTAAGGAAATACTTATCCATCTTTAGGTAAATATTACTCTTTCCAAAATATTTATCCACCCTTAGGTAAGTATTGCTCTAAAAAAATATATGTAATATCCTATGTAGAGGCAAAAACATATAGATAGAATTTTACATAAATTACAAATTTGATTCTTATAGAGAGATTGAAAAAGGTTAGTAGTTTAATGGTTTCATTGTTTGGTGGTAATCAGTTCAACACCACGGTTATGAGTTTGATTTTAAAAATTAGTATTTGACTGTCATATTATTTTAAAGCAGTAGTACATTAAGATTATAAAGAGATTTTTTTTAATATAATTCTGAATAGTTATATGATATTGTAGTGTTGGAATCTGATATGGGTTCTTTTTGTGTAGTTTAATTTTAATACGCGAGATTTGTAGGATTCGAACAATAATTGATCTTTTGAATTAAAAAGAAAAAAAAAAACAAACAAACAAGATTTATTTATTTCTTTATTTATTTTAAGCTTATTCCTCTTTAGTATCTCTCTAGATTTTTTTGGTGCTTTGTGCTATTTTATAAGTTAAATTTATTTTGTGTTTTTAGAGAGATAAATTTTGAGTCACTTAAAATACAAATTTTTTTTTTTTTTTTAGGTATAATTTTCAAAGACATGACAAAAAATAATCACTCTAAAAATTAAAAAATATTTTTTTTTATTGAACATTTTTAAATTTCTATACCTTTGATCATTAAATACATATTTTTTATCACTAGTGTAACGATCCGAAAAATCCAACTAGACTTAAGGGTAATTACAATGCATACATTAAATACGTTGACTCGAACCAATTAAATGAGGCTCAGTTTTCAAAAAATAAATTACAATCTCCTTAATTATAAATAAATAGATGACAAAACCATCTTTAATACAAAATAAAGTTTGAATTTATAGAAAGTGTAGAATACATTTATTTTCGTCCTAAATCTTATGCGAATAAAATGATAAGACTGTGACCATGATCTCATCAACTCTTCATCAGTTTTGCATGGACCAGCAAGTCCGCAGTAACAACAATATGAAAGCTAAGGATCAACAATCTACCAAATATATATTTACAAGGATCAACAAAAGCCAAGTAATCGATATCGCATGGACCAGCAAGTCCGTTAAATCAATCATAAAGGTATTTATCATCTCTCGGGACCAGCAAATTCGCAAAAGCAAAGTAGGGGTATTTATCATCCCTTGGGACCGACAGTCCGCAAAAGCAGAGATAGGATCATCCCCAGGACCAGCAAGTCCACAAAAGCAATAATAGGGGTTTAGATCATCCCATGGGACCAGCAAGTCCGCAAAAGCAATAATAGGGATATGGATCATCCCTCGAGACCAGCAAGTCCGTAAAAGCAATTACACCCATACTAGCAGGACTCAAATAAAAATAAAAAACACCCAAGCCCAAGCCTAAACTACACCGAGTTCAACAACAATAAGAAATACTCTAGCATTAATTCAATCGACCACATCACCCAGGCTGTCCAAATCTCGTCCAATAACTCAAATCACTAAATAAAATCATAATTAAGTCCAATATCAACTATTCGTACCCCACATCCGACACAACCATCACCAATTATCTCATTCAAATCCAATTAATATCAAGAAAACATATAAAACTCTTAAAGCAGCAAAGTTAAATAAATTCTACAAATATACACCCATAATGGCTACAACAGTCTAACAACATAAAATAATGTCTCTAATCCAACTCGAGAACCAGAATCTCAACACAAGTCCAAAATAAGCTATTTACAAGCAAGTATTTGTATAAATCAAGTATGCAACTATTATGGTCACGTGTTGCCACAAACCATAATAAAGGTAGAAACTCCAAGGTTATCGAACATATCTAGACACAGTTTTAGTGAGGATATAATAAATCAAACTTGGGCTTCATTATATTTTAATTTTCTAACAAGCATTTTAATTGAAATACTTGAACTAATCAACCAATTTCAATTGGTTTTGAAGAGATGAGTGCTAGTATAAAAATTAGAGAAAGCCAAACCTTGGGTTTCGCGATGGAAAGGCAGCTGTGTACAAATTGAGGGTGAAGAGAAATAATGTGTGGTGTACTGTGATTTTTAAGGCTATAGATTTTAAAATGGGTTTTTATTTGATTAAAATGGAATGCATTTTTTTTTCCTTAGATAATCAAAATACGGTCATTCGAATATACCACCGTATTTTTAAATTAGGGAAGTTATAAAAATCTAAAACTATATAAAATCATCAATTTTTATTTAAATCGTTTTTATATAATGATTTTTAAATCATACAGTTAAAGAATAAATTTTGTTTGGTTCAAATCTTTCATGAATACGATTGATCTCATTAATTAACTAAATTATGTAAGAAATGAATATCCTAAATTAAATCCCTAAAATTACGCTACAGCTAGATTAAACATCATAACTAATTTAAAATTTTAAATAATATATAAGATTAATTCTTCTTTTTTTTAGAAATATATAAGATTAAAATTAAACCTTTAAAAATTCAAAATAATATATTACTCTATATATTATATAAAACTTTCCAATAAATTTAAAGAATGCGTAACCATCTTCTTTTGGAAAGAAAAAAAAGCGTAACCATCTTGTGGAGCCCACGTGGGTTTGGTTGCATCACGTTTAAAACGTGCGACGCATATTTAGCAATCCACCAAAAATATTGGCTAAATTATCAAAAATATGATTGAAATATGAGATTTGTGTCAAACATGACTCTGAACTTTGAAAAGTTTAAAAATATTATTAAAACTTAAAAATAAAATGTTTTAAAAATATCTATAAATTATAAAAAAATGTTTTTAAAATACCCTTCAAATTTTGATTCAATTATACCACCAAGGGGATGTTTGGCTGTAGGGTAAAAATTTTGTTGGATAATATGGTAAGGTGAAAATTTTGTAATCTAATATAAAATATAGAAAATCAGTGTTTAGGGTGCATGTATGATATGAGAGTATATTGAAAATCAGTATTTATGGTGCAAGTATAACTGTGAATGTACTTAAAGTAGGTGTTTGGAGTGTAGGTATGACCGTAGATATATTGGAGATTAGTGTTTAGGATGCATGCATAATACAAATTGAGGCAATTTATCTTATACAATATTTTTTTTCATAAAACTCATGAATTGATATTTATGATAAACATGAAGTTTAATATAATCGAAATTAACTCTCTCTATATATATTTTAAAGAAAAGTTAATGGAATAATTTTAGGAAGAGGTAAATTGGATGTTGAAAGTTTGAACCAAAATGGATTAACCCTAAAATTTATGGACAAAATGATAGTTTAACATCTAAATTATACTTTAGCTCTTAATTATTTTTTTCTTGTTACATTTTGAATGTTAAATAAAAATGTAGAATCCTATGAAACATCATTAATGTTAATTTTAAAACTATTTATCTAGTTTTTATTATTATTATTATTATTTTTTATTTTTTATATCATGGCTTATTTTATCAATTAACTCATTTTAGACTTTAAAATTTCTCTTTTATTATTTAAAAAAAAAAAAACCCTTCTATTTTTCAATTGCATCATAAATTGTCTCTAAAATTAAATTCCTTCCACATGAAATGAGAGTATGAAATCGAGTAAATGTGTAACGATTTTGAAAGTTTATAATTTTATTAAAAGTTATCGAATAATTTTAATAAAAGAAAAAGGATAATCGAAATAATTGGTGACATATTAATTTGATTAATTGGTTGTAATTCAATTCAACTCTATTGATCATAATTCGATCTTGAAAATCGGAAGTGATCACATTTAAAAAATTTGTAAATAAAGCTTATCTTAAATACAAATGTCAATTTTTTTAAAAAAATACATGAAGTAGAATTGGGATTCCCTTTCAGTAAAATAAAAAATATTCCCTCTTGTTCAGTACATGGTACACACCCTCTTCAACTTGGATTTAATTGAATGGCTTCAACGTGGCAAACACGTGTGGTCCAATTTTGAATGACGGATGGGACATAAATCTAATTGGGGTGATTTTGTATATACCGAGGACGATATATTAAATACCAGTTTCACTGGTATGGGTTTTATTACAACCTACGGGCCAAATGCAGATAGAGGCGTCGGGTACAGATTAAACCGGGCCATACCCACACGCCAAACGCTCCCTAAATTTTAAAAATGTTTCAAAGATAACTCAACATTAAAAATGTTATCTTTATCAATATATGTTTTTTTTTATGAATTTATTAAAGTTTTGTTTCAAATGTACTAAACATAAAATGGTAAGAAATTGATTTTAAAATTCATGAGAATTTAAAATTAATGTATTTTTCTTTAGAAACAAATAATGTGATTCATACTTCACGAGTAGAAAGATGAGCAAAAAGTTTCCGTTGTCTGACAAGGGAGAAAAGTTTGAAAAATCATTTAGCAATTTGAACCAAAAAAGTATTAAGAAAATTACAGTTTAAGAAAAAATGTTCAAAGGATTCGAACTTCTTTTTGCACATCACACACCGGTTGAGATTCAAGTGGGTAGACCGACATCTTTTTTGTAGAGTGTCATGGGTATTTAATTCCCCAGTTGATGATATTCAAACGAAAAATTTTAATTTTCTTGAGAAGAACCAATGGCCAAAAAATTGCCGGTAAATAACTTTTTGGTTGAGATGTGAAGTTACCCAGCAAGAGTTTTTACTCTTTTATCGAAAAAGAGTGGTTAGATGAAGTCTTTCCACAATTTTTAATTATTTTTGTTGTTTATGATTGTAAATTAACACTAGAATTTATAGTTTATTTATAGCTTTTTGATATATTTAAACTTTCTCGATTCTTCTTAACAATTTTTAATGTTTTATTAAACTTGAAAAAATTTAAAGCACGTGGTTGTGATAATGGCTGCAGTATATTTCAATGAAAGTAATTCGAGAATAAAATTTATCCCTAAATCCTAAGTTAAGAATCGCTTTACACAAGTATGCGTGGTCGAGATGCAGTCAAGTGATAAGTATTTAATATTTATCTCCAGAGGAATTGATGTCTATAATTAATCTTGTTAACTTAATAGTCAAACAGAGAATATAAAAACAATGGGTGGTTGTTGATTTGAATTTCTACGAATTAAAATTAAATATAGCTTAGGTTAAAGAGTAAATGCGAATGATGCGAGGTATGTGTTTCAGCAAGTTTGCATTCATGCTTCCCTATTCTAATGACTACTTATGCACTCGTTGATTTATAGCTAATCCAGCTTCCGTTGCAATCCGCTATACTTTGCACTGGGTATCACATGCAATAGTAAGGTTATCTCTAACTCTTTAAACTGTACAAGAGTTCTTGTACTGATCTAGCGTATCATATTGGATTTTTCCGACAATTCATTCTTCAAAGATTATTGACGGCTAGCATACGTGGGTAGCTAAATCGACATATACTTCAAATTTTAATCAATATGATAAACACATACCTACTTGCATTCATAACATTCATTCTACATTCATCCTTCCAACCTACTGCCTCTAACTAGTGCAGCATAATAATAAAGAAACAATACTAGGTAAAAAAATACGAAATTCCATTGTAAAAATTGTTTTGCTATAATCTACTTCTAAACTATGAAAACAGATGAATTGCAAATAGAAAAGTTGGCGGCTGCTTCAATATAAGTGAGATCTCCTTGTCATTTGAGCTCTCCAACATGTCTCGGACTTCATCTCTAAACTGCAGAATGACTCCCGAGGCAAGCCATTATTCTAGGGTTTCTAACTCTCCTTATATAAAGTTGGGTTACTTGGGAGTCAAGTTTAGAACATTCTTGAATATCTTCATTTTCCCTAGATCTTCGGTCATTTAATTTCCATAGATTTCTATAGTGCTGTGCTCCCCCGAGCGCGGTAACTCTTTTTGCTCTTTTGGTGTTGCGATTGCGTTCCTACTACCTAAATCGCCTGGCTCCGATGTGGCGTTGCCTCAGCTGTTCGATTCTGCACGTAAAATGCGTTCATTAGTGTATTTATGCTCTCTTTTCACTTGGAGAATGCGATGTCGCTTCTTAATGCCTAAATGTGGATGCGTATGATTTCTATCTCTTTTGTCCATATTTTAGCTTTTATCTTATTCAACTGCCTTTTAAATTCTAAGAAATGCCTAAGTCAATAACCCAAGATTTTAAAAATATTTTTAAGGTCAAGGGTACTTTTATAACTTTTTAAAAATTTAGTAGTATTTTTTAAACAAAATTTTAACGGTTTCCATTCAAAGCTAACGGTAAGTGTACTTTTGAAACGTCTTTAAAATTTAAGAGTATTTTTAAAACGTTTTTAAAGTCAGAGACATATTTGACATAAACATCGTAGTTTAAGGGTATGTTTGATATTTTAGCCAAAAATATTTTCCGTTCACATTTAAAAAATAATAATTTAAGACCTAATAATTCCTATAGAGAAGAAAATGCGGGCACAACCAGCTCCACCTGTTATGACAAAAAAAAGTAGGACAATTTTTCATACACACTAAATCTTCGGATGACTTCCCAACCAATTAACAAAAAAAAAAGCTAAACTATTATGAGGTATTTTTTTAAAAGTAATTAATGAGTTATTACAAATGAACTTTTACAATTCATTTTTAAACAATCACATCCAAATAGTTGTAATTACAAAAAAATAATAATAATAATAATAATAATTTTTATTTCTAATCACTAAAAATAATCACTTATTTTTAATTACTCAATTCTAACCACTTAAAACAATCTTTTATTTCGGATCACTCATTTCTAATCATTTATGTGTAATCATTTATTTCTAATATTTCATTTCTAACCTCTTAAAATAATCACTCATTTTTAATTTCATCCAAATGAATTATTATTTGTAACTCCTTTATAAAACCATCATCAAACGAGCTATTAACTATAACTTCTATACAAATAATTATGTCCAAACGAGTTATTACTAAAATTTAAAATTTTAATCATTCAAAATAACATTCATTTATAATAACTCTACGATTTTACATCCAAAGGAAGATATATATTAGATTTATAGTTTTTATTATCTAATTTTAGACATGAAAAAAGGGGTTAAAAAACGGTCTCTTTAACTTCTCTTATCCTCTATCATTATTTTCTCCCTCATCAAATAATAGTCCTATCTTCTAAAACAAAAATCGGCCACATTCCAAATCAATCAAACACTGTAAATATTAATGAATCTTAAAACAAACTGGAGAGGGAATTATGTCAAACGTGGAGATCAAATGAGACGTGACATGATGTTTACTATTTGGTGAAAATTATAACATGATCATTAATTTAATTTTGAAAATCGGTATTTAATTTTCATTTAATTAATAGTAGTAGTACTTTTTTATAGTATTCGTAGTCCATTCTCCCGCAATTTATACTTAAAAGAAAAAAATCATGAGAAAAAAGAGGAAAAAAAATAAAGAAAACAAAGTAAATAAATAAAATATAAAAATAAAAATTGGAAGATAAATATAAGCCTAAGCCACATGGCACCCTAACAAAATGCCACGTAGTAACCTGTAGGACTGTTGGTAGACTTTGCTGCCAGTAAGTTTGGCCAGGGGAAGTATTGCCATTATAAAAGAAGCCGCGTGTCATAAGGCAACGCCACATAGCTGTAAAACTGTACAGAAACGATGGCTACGTGGTTTTTCTCTTAAAAACAAATTGTTATTATTTATTTATTTTTGTCTGTCAACTTTCTTCTCTCAACTAAAAATTATTAAAAAAGAAAAGAAAAATATTTATGTCATACTAAATGTGTCATGTGAGTTAGGTTTAAAATTTGTTTAATGAAATGGATATTATAAATTAACTAACTTGATTGAAATGACATATTTTATTTGGAAAGAACAGTAATTTTACAATTTTATTATTTAGTAAGAATTCAGTCGATCACCATAAATATTTAATTTCAATAATGAATATTTGACTCTCATTTTGTATGAGAGCTGTTGGATTCGACTCTTTCATTCACTAACTTTAGCCATATATTCATATCACAATTAACTATTTAAATTAATTTTAATTATTAAATGACTAAAATCTAATACTATGTATATCA
>JBBMKA010006644.1:0-10043 GCA_037833695.1 Sechiopsis laciniata | reverse complement strand
GGAAGGGAGAAAACAGTTGAAATGAAAAAAGGGTGAGTGTGGTTTTTTTTTTTTTTTTTTTTTTTTTTTTTTTTTTATATATATAAAAGTTCAAATTTATGATTAAATCATGACAAAATCCTTACAACATAATTAGTCTAGTTCCAAAAATAACAAAATATGGAATCTAAATCCTAATAAACTAAAATAAATAAAGACAAGCGATCCATGTGAGGAAATAAAAAAGAGAAAAAGAAAATATTACCTTCCTCACAACACAATGTCTCAAAACAGAAGACTTAAAGTTGGGTTCGTCAGATTGAAGGATCGTCGCCACTTTGACGGAGTTGGATTAAGATGACTCGTTCGTTGTTTTATCGAAAAAAAAAACGATACTCTCTTTTGATCTCTTTCTCTCTTTCTTTTCTCTCTTGATCTCTACTTTTTTTGTGTTGATCTCTCACTCCTTTTGATGTCCCCTTCACTCACTCATTTCTCTTCTATTTATATTAGATGAAGGCCAACAAAAATAGAAAATGGCTTTTGCAGACGAGAAAAGTTGGGGTGATACGTGGCCAAGAGAAAAAAAAGGTAAAGTGGCAAAGGTAGAAGACTAGTAAAAAGTGGAGTATGTGTGGTCAAAATAAAAAATAAAAAACAAAAAGAAAAGAAATTTATTTATTTATATTTAATTCATTAGTTTTTCCTTTCCTTTTTTCCTTTTCTTTATTTATTTGACTTTCCCTTTTATTTTAAAACAATCATATATAAAATAAAAAGATAAAATAAAATAATAAAAATATTATTATTAAATAAATAAAAACTAATACTCAAGACTATTGTCTATATGAAGAGTTTTAATACTCTTATTTGTTTGCTTTTCAACCAACCTTGTCCATTCCTAAAAATTTTCAAATGTCTCGTCTTTGATTCTTAACAAGTACACTCATAACTTTCTAGAATAGTCATCAATAAAAGTAAGATAGTACCTTACACCACCGTGTGTTTGTATTCTTGATGATCTTCATAGATCAGAATGACTATAGTTTAGAATATCTGATGATCTTGTATATCCTCTACTGAAGTGTCCTGTTGATTTTCCAAGAACACAATGTTCGTAAAATAGAAAATCCATTGATTTTTTTTAGTACCAATCAGACCTTATGTCATAGAAGTGTTTTAGGCCTTGATTAACTATGTGACCCAACCTGAGATGACATGTCTTTGCATCCTTGAATGTATTATTAGCTGCAATATTAGGCTCTGATGTGAGTATTGTTCCAAGGAGTACATATAGGCCATTTTGTAATTCACCTTTTTGATAGGGGAATCATTTATGAGCTTCATATTCCCATTATGAGAAGTATAGGTATATCCAGCTTTGTCAAAGTACCGAGAGATATTAGATTCCTCTTAAGTTCAGGAACATATCGAATTCCTATATAATTTTGATTGATTCAATCTGCAATTTAAGTCTCATAGAACCAATCCCCTTTATTTTACAACTATGGTTGTTACCCATCATTACCTTTCCTCCATTGCTTTCCTTAAGATTGATGAAGTAATTTAAATTTTAGAGTCATATGGGAAGTGCAGTCGGAGTCAAGAATCCATTATAAATATTCATTTTTTGTTTAATTTACAACTAAGGCCTTAGTAGACTCATATCTCGTCATTGCGTTTTCAATTTTCTTATTTTTATTCTTGATAGGTAATTTATCTCTTTTTTTTTTCTTGAGGAAACAACAATCATATTTTGTATGTCCATGTCTTTTGCATTAGTTATAGAAGGATTTTTCTTGTCTTTGAATTCAAAAAATAGTTGGATGAGTTTTCCTTTTGTGTCTTAGAACTCTACTTTTTGTTCTTTTGAAAGGTATATTTCAGGTTCTTGACTTGACAAATAAGACATCTAATTCAACTTTGTCATTCTTCAATTCAAGTTCCTTGGATCCGAAAGCGTTGAAAATGATAGCGATAGTCAACGTATTCCTTCCATATTTCATTGTTACCTTTACTTCTAGGTATTTTTCAAACAACGAATTTAACAATATGACTGCCTAACTTTCAACACCATTTTTTTTTCTTCTAGAATTAGCAAGATCCATCCAGATTTTTTTTGTGAATTCATCAATATTTTCTTCTAAGAACTTTGATTGTTCCATCTAGAAACCAAATAACCTTTCTTTTCGATATATTTTGTTGGTGAGTGATTTTTGAACTTATAGTTCTTGCAATTTGCTCCATAATTCTATAATAGTTTCAATATGCCTAACTTTTTTCAGAGCATTATCACCGAGATGAAGAATTATGGTGCTGAATATGACGTAGGTCATTTCTGCTTTTTCATATTCTGATAGAAAGGTAGTAGTTCTTTTTATATTGTCAAGAGTCTTTGCAACCTTTTATTGAATTAGCCACGCCTTCATTTTTCTTTTCCACAATTCAAAGTCACTTTTTCCATCAAATTTCTCGATCTCATATCTTGTAGACATTCTTCCTTATTTCTTGTACCTTAAGGGATCGTTCACTTCGTCGTAATTCAAGATTTTCATGAAATGGACATCTGGATTATCACGTTTATTTTGTAGTAATGAAAAAATATCAAAGCATCCTGAGATACCCGACATCCTAGGATGCCCATTTAACAGTAATTTGGATGCCCTCTTGCAACATGAGGTTTTAGGATGCTCATGTAGAGAGTATCCTTGAATGACACTTTTGTCCTCACAAATTTTATATTTTTATCCATTTTTTCTCTATATTTTGTGTGTAATTTGTACCTTAAAAAATAATAATATATTCTTTTTAGTATATAATTATTATACATTAACAAATATAATTATCCTCACCTTCTATATTTAGCAAAATTTCACTTGCTCAACTAATAAATGAATTTTAATTTTTTGCTAGATAAATTTATTTTAAAATATAATATTTAAATTAATAAAAAAAAATAGGTTATATAGATTTTAATTATATAAATTAATGTGTAAATTAACTTATGAGGGCATTAAACAAATTTCATGAACAAAAATTATAAAATGAATACAGTTTTCTAAATACTTGTAAAAATATTTGTACAAAACAAATATAATGATCTAAGAATGCCGGACATCTGAAATTTCAAACATTTGAGATTTTGAGTATCAGAAGATTTCAGTTACCCTAAAGATTTCAAAGAAATAATGTACCTTGAAATCACGAGTATAAAACAACTAACCTTTCTACAAAATCAGAAGAAAAAAGATTGAAATTGGAATTATAATGGTTCGTCGATAAACGACTATATTCACTGTGAAATGAGGAGAGTAAGTTCTTTTAAATTGAAAATTTGTCTATGGAGTGTGTAGACTTCTGAAATGCCTAAATCCCTCACGAAAGAGATGATCGAACAGTGACATTTTTACACTTTATCCTGTATAAGCTAAGTGCTTTTACAAAGGTCATAATATAAATCAATTGTAGTTAACCAAAGGTAAACCTTGGTAAAGTAAAAGAAGGGAGTTGTTAACTCTCGTAAATTAACACAAATGAATTAAATAGTAATACTTATCAAATTTTAAACAAGTGATTGGAAGTAATCGATCAAATTCAAAATTTTGAACCTTCTTACAGACGGTTAATTTTAGAAATGGTTTCGGCAATTTTTCCCATATTTTAGTATGAAATTAGATGAAATTCATCGCCATGATCGCCACATTCTTAACAAACGCGCCCATAGCCGCGTACTCTTCAAACATTCTAACGTCCGCTTTAAACCTAAAAAACTGCGGGAAAAATAGCCACGAACTCGTCACCATCACGAACCCAATCGTCAACGGCGCCGATACGATCCGCGGCGCCCGGAACCTCCCGCCGACCGCCTTCTTCACCACCACCTCCACCGCTACACAAACTCCATGTACCAGAAAAAAACAAGTCACTTCCCAAGTTGGCGCGATTCTCCCCATGTAGAAGTAGATCAGTTCGTGCATCAAACCGGAGATACCAAACGCCGCCATCCTCGACATTATCGCCGCCGTTTCTCTCCCCACGTAGGCCGCCGCGAATTCCCGGCACGGATTGTAGACCGCGTGGCGGAGCATTCTGGACACGATCAGATTCCATCGCCGCTCCCAAAAGTCCTGTAACGAAGAAGAGAGATAGGGCTTGTCGAAATAGGGCAATAACTCGACTCCGAGCGCCGCCTTGGTAAGGGCGGCGGCGCCACCGAGGAAAATTTCGAGTAAGAGGTAAATTAGGAACCAGAAGAGAATTAGGGTTCCGTTTGGATGGAAGTAGTTTTTGCAATTGATTGCTGCGATTGTGAGGATTAGGAACCCTAATTTTGATATGAAGCTCAGCAGTAGAACCAGACTGGAATCGGAGCCGTTCGTGGGCGGTTTGTGGTCGTGGATCTCGATTGGGAGGATGCCGACGGCGAGAAAGCGGCAGAGGGAGGAGGCGGCCGCGGCGAAGCAGAGAGGGCCTTTTCCAAATGCAAATAAGAGGAGCTTGAAACTGGCAAGCCAACCGATGAAGAAGCCAAGGGTTCCTTGAAGATGGATGGTTTGAAATTGCAGGGGAATGTAGAGGAATAGGAAGAAGAAAGGGAGAGTTAGGAGGAATTTGAGGAACCCATTTGGGATTGAGTTTCTAATGGAGAAACAGAAACAGAGGGAAGATGAAACCTGAAGCAGAGTTTGACGGAAGGTGAGAATCTCGGAAGCCATTAGTGGAGGGAATGGAGCTCAAAAATGGAGGCCAAAGGTATGAGATTATGTTAGTACTTCTTATTCTTCTTTCTCTTTTGCATGTTACTTTGTGATGGGGTGGGTGTTGAAGATTTGAATAGATTTTGTACAGCTGCACTGTGGAGGAGATATCGCTTTATTTATGTTTACGATGAATATTGTGGGATTGAGGAAGTTGACCACAAGTATAAATATAGATATCGCTTTATATATTTTCGCTTCGAAGACATTTTTTAAGTCGAAGATATATGTTTGAACTGGTTGAGACGATATGTTGTGTTCATTAAATTTTATTGTTCTATAAATAGTAGGTAAAGGTAGTGGATTATACACATATTGTTAGCTTCACTCATCTTGGCAGTCCATACTTTTATGGAGCTTTTGTTATCATATCCCACGAGGTTCTCCCCTTACAATATGGAGCATAATTTTCTTCATTCTCTGCTAATATGAATGGAATTATATATTTCTAGAGATGGGTGGGCAAGCTGTGTGTGTTTGATTCTCTACAAAACTTAAGTACCCTGTAAATGTGAGACTTAGAGTACTAAAATATATTCATGGAGAACAAATTACAACCACGTGATTTTACCTGCGGAACAGGACAAGGCTTGGGACTGTGGTTTAGTGCTTGATCGAACAACCACAACTTGCTTTTTAGAGGGATGGGGAGATAAGAATTAGGTTAAAATACCATTTTGGTCCTTAAACTTATAAATGTCTAATTTTAGTCCATGAACTATCTATTTTGTTCCATTTTGGTGCTTGAACTTTCAAATGTCCATTTCAGACCTTGTACTTTCTAAAAACTTTTAAAACAATCCTTGAATTTAAAAAAAAAAAAAAAAATTAACCAGGCTCAAAGACTTCATTCCTTTAGTTAAATTGAATCTTAGGTCTGTTTTACATAATATTCTTAATTAAGCTTGATTTGAAAAGAAAGGAAGGTTAATAGTTGAATCCTATGTAGGGTTTATATATTATTCTTGGTTAAAACTTCATTTCTTTCCATGAAAGTGTTTTTATTGTATACACACACATATATATTATGTATTTTTTTTATATAGTACACCTTAAGTAAAAAAACCTCGTCTTTTGGTCTGCCTTGAGCTATAGGCTCCAAAAGTTATTGCGCCTTAAGCTTTTTAAAACATTGACCACAATTAAAATTTGATGATCATAGGATAGCAATTTCAAGATTAAATCAGTATTATATTCCAAGTGGAACCTGACCACCTTTTTGAAAAATAAAACATCTTTAAAGAATGGTTCTTTTAGAATAGACGGCTAGAATTTTCTATCCCAAAAAATGTGACATGTTCAGACAGTTCCATAGTGTTTGTTTCATTTTCCTTGAAGCTAATGAAGGAGTTGTACTTGAGTGGCATCGTGTATGAAATAAGTATGAAGGAGTTGTACTTGAGTGGCATCGTGTATGAAATAAGTATGAAGGAGTTGTACTTGAATGGCATCGTGTATGAAATAAGTTGGTTACGGGTTTGAGTTCAAAGGTTGCTGAATTGAAAAGAAGTTTCCTTGAAGTCATTCCTCAGTGTATTGTCAATTTATATGACTAGAGTTCAAAATTAATAATGTTAAATAGAACGTGTTCAATTGTTTTGAACAGTTCTGTAAACAACTTTTTTTTATAGGAAACGAAAACCTTCTTTTATGAATGATAAGTTACAGTCCTACCGAAGACATTACAAGAAACTACGCCACTGAGATATTAAAGTAGATAAGTCATAGCTACAAAAAGGTGGTATGGAATGACACCAAAAAAGAGATAGATATATAATTTCACCAATCAATGTTCTATAACTCCATGTCTTGGCACATGTGTTGAACATCCTGTTGTTTCTTTCCTTCCACCGGATCCTAAAATATGCATAGATGATATTGTACCATAATGTTTCCTTTTCACCTATAAAAGGATGGCCCATAATAAGAAGTTTGACTTGAGCCTGTGCATCAGTCGGTAAGGGGATAGACTAGTTAAAAGCTTGAAGGATGAAAGCCCAGAAGGATGCTGCAAAGTGACAAGTCATGAAAAGATGCTGCTGAGATTCCGCTCCGGATAGACAAAAGAGGCAGATTGAAGGCTGTAAGGCTTGTCGAGCACACTCTTTTGTAATTTATTATTGGTGTTGATGGCTCCACGACTTAGTTCCCATATAAAGAACTTAACCTTCTTTGGTTGAGGTCCTCTCCAAAGAGTTCTTTATAAATCCCGATCCATTTGATTCTCTTCATTGGATGTACATTGTTTATAAAGAGAACTAGTCGAAAAAGTTCCAGATTTTTCAAGAGACCAAATCCAAAGATCCTCATCATCATTTAGCACAATCTGGTCAAGCATATAGCTTAAAGATTACCACTCCTCGGCTTCAACATCATTTAAATTCCTCTTCATAGGAATCACCCAAGAATTGGTTCCCTACGTTAAGAAGACATTGATACAAACTCTTTTCTTCAATGATAGTTGATAGACTAAAGGAGACCGATCACAAAGAGCCACCCCATCTTTCCAAACATCTTCCTAAAATAAAATTTGATCACCCTTTCCAACCTTATGCGAAATGTTGGAATAGATCATGTGATTATGCTTAGCAATATTCCTCCAAGGACCCTTAGCAGTAGATAGTGAATGGATTCCATGTCTCTTGGATTCACAATGCCCTCTGTAACTAGCCTCAATCACCATTTTCCAAAGCGCTTTCTTTTCAAAACCATAATGCCAATGCCATTTTGCAAGGAGGGCCTTATTTTTCAAAGTAATGTCCGGGATTCCCAATCCACCCTCCTCAATCGATAATTTCACCACAGACCAAAGGACAAGATGACTGAAAGAGCTACCATTTATTCCTCTTCATAGAAAGTTTCGATAAAGCATTTCATTTTGTTTGGCAATTTTAAGAGGGATCTCATATGAAGATAGATAATAAATTGGGATGTTGGATAATGTAACATTGATCAAAGTCAATCTACTAACCTTTGAAATAAGATTTCTGCTCCATGAATGCAACCTTTTATCGATCTTTTCAATGACTGTATTCCAAAAATCCGTCTTCGGTTTGCCATTAGGGGCAATCCCAAATAGGAAGCAGGCCATGTACCAACTGTAAAGCCATAAAGATGAGCAAATGCCAAGGATTCCATCATATTAAGTCCAATCGGTAAGAACTCGGTCTTGCTAATATTAATTTTCAATCCAGAGCCAAATTCAAACAGCTTCACAACACCCATGAGGTTATCGAATTTAGCTCTGTTGCAAGTGGAGAAAAGATGGTGTCATCAGCAAATTGTAAGTGTGTGACTTTAACAGTATTAGCATTCTCTCCCACAAAGAAACCTTTAATATTCCCAGCTTGTTCCTTTTCTATTAGCATCCGACTGAGACAATCAACAATAATCGTGAAAAGCATAGGCGATAGAGGGTTTTCTTGTCTAAAGCCTCTTGTAGCATGGAATTTTCCCCTTGGCCTGCCATTAATGATAATGGAGAAATTTGTAGATGAAATACATCCATGAATCCATTTTCTCCAAATTGGGCTAAAATCCCATTTTTCTCTAAAACATCATCTAAAAAATCCGAATCAACCATATTAAAGGCCTTTTTAAAATCCAACTTCAGAACAATGCCTCTGTTTCCCTTCTTGTGCCATTCGTCGATGAGTTCATTGGCAATTCGAGATGCATCAAGGATTTGTCTATTTGCAACAAATGCTGATTGATATCTAGTAATAGTATCAGGGAGAACCTTTTTTAGTCTTTCAGATAGAACCCTAGCAATGAGTTTGTATAGGCACGTAGTAAGGCTAATGGGACGATAGTCACCCACAGTGCGAGCCTCTGACTTTTTTGGATCAAGCAAATGTATGTCTCATTAACACTTTGATTGATAATACCATTCTAAAAAAAAATCCTTGAACACTCCAAGGATATCTTCCTTAAGAATGTTCCAAGATTTTTTTAAAGAACTCTGAGGTATATCTGTCTGGTCCAGGTGTTTTGTTAGTTCCCAAAGCCTTAACAGCCAATTCAATCTCCTCAATAGTGAAGGAGGCATCCAATGCATCCCTTTGCTTATCAATGATGGGATCCCACTCCAAAATGGTTGGAAGGGGACCTCTACTGCCAATCTTACTGTAGAGCTTCTTGTAAAATGAAATGAATTCCTCTTCAATTTCTTTATCATTCACTAGACTAACATTCATTTGAGATAACACTTCATGAATGCAATTTCTCTTTTTGTTGGCTGCAACAATTTGATGAAAATACGTTGAATTCACATCTGCCTTTTTAAGCCATAGGTTCTTACACAATTGTCTCTAGTGAATCTCTTCTCGAGCCGATATCAAGATAGGCTCTGCCCGTAGCGAGACTCGATTAGCCAATTCAACTTCTGTGATGGATCCCTCATATTTTTTTGAATAAATCTCTTCTATGTTCAACTTTAAAGTGTGCGACAGTTCCTTATGGTCACCAAAGGT
The DNA here is from genome assembly GCA_037833695.1 of Sechiopsis laciniata. NCBI lineage: Eukaryota > Viridiplantae > Streptophyta > Magnoliopsida > Cucurbitales > Cucurbitaceae > Sechiopsis > Sechiopsis laciniata. Next base: position 835 of record JBBMKA010006644.1, on the reverse strand, counting down.
GTTGATATTCCACTCCTTCAATATGGATTTAAGTCTTTTAAGCTTTCGAATAAAGTTATGACCAGGTTTACCAACCACTTTTCAATGAAAGGCATCAAGGATTGGTGACTTAACCAAGAATTGAAGAATCTAAAAGGGGTTGGACCCGAAGTGTTTCTTCCAAGAGATAATGCAATGGGGAAATGGTCAGAGCAAAGCCTTTCCAACTTCTAGCATTGATAGTATCAAATTTATTCTGAATTGTATCGGAGTTAAGAAATCTGTCAATTAGAGATAAAGTTGGGCAGATTCTAAGGTTAGACCAAGAGAATTTTCCATTAGACAGGGGAATGTCAATAAGCTTAGCTGATTGGATGAAATTGTTAAATAATCTCATGGAGCTAGTAATCTTCGATATTCTGTTTAGAGAAATCTTCTCACATGTCCATGTAATAGTATTAAAATCACCTCTCATGAGCCAATTTGGACTGCATCTATTGTGAAGATCTTTGAGTTCGTGCGATAGAAGGGTTCGATCTCTTGGATCATTAGGACCATAAACTCCTGTCACCTAGAAAGTAAAACCATCATGTAAAGAGAATTTAGTAGATAAGGTATAGGTAGGGGTGCAAGGCAAAACCGAAAAACTGAAAAACCGAACCAAACCAATCCACATCAATGGATCAGATTGGTTTTTTATAATAAAGTTGGACATATTGATTTGTAATTTGAAAAAATCGAAAATATTAGATCGGTTTCGATTTTCGTTTTAAAAAACTAATAAAAACCGATCCAAACTGAAATATATATATTGTCAATAAATCATATAAAGTCATATTTATTCCATTATTTAGAA
>JBBMKA010006643.1:0-10045 GCA_037833695.1 Sechiopsis laciniata | reverse complement strand
ACCATGACACTTTTTTCATTTCTTTTTTGAAAAATGAAATAAAAAGGGTGTCATGGAATGTAGTTTTTCTAGTAGTGAATTGTGGAAATCTTTTATTTTTTTGGAAAACAGATACTTCATTAGAAGAAAAGGGCCAGCAAGAATCAGGCGAAAAGAACCTCAGAACACATAATCAGTTACATGAATGAAAGCCATTGTAAAGGCTATACTTTGTACACAATAGTTTTTAAAGAATTTTGATTTAAGGCACCATTCAGCTACTGAGAAAGTAATTTTGTCCCACAATTGTCAAGGGCAACTATGCTTGTAACCAGCTTCAAAAATTTGACCATGTCTTTCTTTCCAAATCCACCATAAAATGACTCCTTTAAGGTTCATGATGAGCTCATTTCTTTGAGAGTTTGTCAAAAAACAAAAAAAAAAAAGACCAAAATGAGTCAAGATCTGTGTAATCAGTAGAAGTAGGTTGGCTTTACAGTGGGAGATTGATCCAAAGAGAGCTTGCATAAGAACAATAAACAAAGATATGTTCCATGGATTCAGCATCTGAAAATCATAGCGGGCAGATGGAGGGATTAAGATAGGAATTTGGGTGACGTTGTTGAATTATCTCCCCGGTATTGATTCTTCCGTGAATAATAGTCCAGATATGAATTTTAACTTTTTTAACAATGGATGAAGACCAAAACTTGGAGTTTGTTGTGAGGGGACCTGTCAGAGTAACCTCATTCAGAATGTTTTTAATCCAGCATCGGGATCGGAATCCATATAATCTCATCCTCAATGCCATCCTCAGGAGTAGGCCAAGATTGAGATATAGCATGCCATCTCAAATGCTCTCTTTCAAGGAGAGGTCTATGGAAAAAACCCCGAAGAGCGATCATCAATATCCCAAGCATCCCCCACAAACAAATTGGTGCAGTCGCTGATAACCTTGAATTTGGGATACAAATTGCCAATAATAAAATTTCCAGCCCACTTATCAAACCAAAAACGAATCGACTTGCCATCGTTTAACTTCCATTGTATATAGGGGTCAATTCTGGTAGCAATCTATAAAGCGAATGCCAAGGAGATCTTTGGCTACCATATTTGCAATATGAAGGAAAACGGTTGTCATTGACAATTCTGTATTTGGCCTCAATAAACCGAACCAAAAAAGAATTATGGGTTTGGGTGAATCTCCATAACCACTTACTGAGCAAAGAAATGTTTGAGTTGTGAATCTTAGAAATGCCAAGCCCACCATTCTCCTTCAAACGAGTGACTATATCCCAACGAACTAGGTTTGAGCCACCTTGACCGTCAATATCTTTCCACAAGAAAGTTCTCATGATTTTCTCAATGTCTTTGCATATGGATATGGGGGCTTTAAAGGCAGACAACATGTATGTGGGAATATGATTTAGAACCGATTGCACCAAGAGTTAGCCTACCCCTTTTGATAGGTATACATATTTCCAACAGTCAAGTCTTCATTGAATTTTAGCAATAGTAGAATCTCAAAAAGTTAATATAATTATAAATTATATGGGCAATTTAGAAAAGTAAAGTCTCTTCCATGAAAATCGTTTTAGACATCAATTTTAAATATAAAATAGTTTAGCTATTTATTAAATAATTTTCAAAATTTTAACCATTTACTAATAATAACAAAAAAAATTTCTTCTCGATTTTGGAACATAAGGAAAATAAGAAATTTAGTAAAAGTAACCAAAGGAATCTTCCAATAGAAAGCAAAAAAATAAAAAAGAAAAAAAAGAAAAAAGAAAAAAGAAAAAGAAAAAATGAAAATAATCATTAGTAAAATATTATTTGAAATATTCATAAGCAATATATTTTTTTTGAAAGAAAAATAATCATAAGCTATAGATTTAAGATTATAACCCCAATTTAGTAATTTCATATTTTTAAAAATCTTAAAATTCTTAATTAATACTTTTAAAATGTATATATTTTCAATTAAAATTTAGATCATATAGTTCGAATAAAATTTTAACTCACATGACATAAGTTTAAAGTGTTTCAAAAGAAATTAAATTTTAATTTAGTTACTATAATTTTAAATAGTCCAGATTAATAACATCTACCTATTTATTATTATGAAAAAGTAACAAAATTATTAACATGGTAATTATGTATGTATATATATATATTTTGTTTATATATGTATATATGTATTTTAATGAGATATGGTAATTATAAGTTAATTAGTAAATGATGTTTGTGTGCAAAATGAAAGGAGAAAATATGAAAGGAAACAAGTTAAAATGATGACAAAATTTTGTTTCAGATGCACCGAGTATAAAATGAGATAACAAAAAAATATTGTATGAAAGATGGAACGAGATTGTAAGAATTTTATTAGAGGTAAAGACGATGAAATGAGATGATAAATATATATATATTTTTCTCATTTGAATAAGGGTAATTTATTGTTCATATATTGTGAAAGTACTTTTCAATGTTGAAATTACAAATATTTTTGACAATCACTTCCTTCAAAAAAAAAACGTGTTCCATAAAATTAAATAATGTAAGTTCGAGTTTTTAGTTAGAATGACATAGATAAAACGTAAGTATGTAAACTTTTAATTTGTATTTAATAACTTTTTAAATTTAAAAATTGTTTTTCAACAATCCATCGATTTAAACAGGTAATTAGAAATCTTGACAAAGTTCTCAAAAAAAAAAAAAAAAAAAAAAAAAAAATAATCTTGACAACAATTTATTTCTTTAAATTTTTTTCCTCTTATCTTTTTTTACATTCTCAGGAAAATAAAATAATTATCTATAAAATCTAACAATCTACATACCACATTTTCCTTTTAAAAATATCTAACAATGGTCAAGTATTTATTCTTAATAATGAAACAATTTTCATTAAACTTAATTTCAAATTTATCATAGAAAAAACTATATAATAAAGAGATTAAAATAATATTTTAAACCAAAATTTATCAAACACAGCAAAAAAAAAAAAAAAAAAAAAAAAAAAAGAAAAAAAAAAAAGGAAAAGCTGAAAAGGAAAAAAGAAAAAAAAATGGAAAAAAAAAATCTATAAAGACTAAAATGGATAAAATATTATAGGGAAAAGTAACATTTTAGCTTTTTTTTTTTTTTTTTTTTTTTTTGAAAAGTTAACATTTTAGCTAAAGAGTGTTCATCTTGACCATGAAGCTATTTGGATGGAAAAAGTACCCCCTGTTGTAATTTCGGCTTATGATCGTGACCTGTAGAGTACTCAAGCTTTGGACCCTCATTTGTTTCCTGTTGATACACATTAGTTTCTGTTCTGCCTGTTTTAATTCTGTTTCCAAAAACAAAAAAAGAACATTTTTAATCCATAGAATTTACCTATTTTCTTTTAATAATAAAGGTTACGCCAACATCAAAATAACTACATTGTCATATAGTCATCCTTTTAAATCAACATTTAATTATGTTAATAACAATTATGTTATAGAATGGGTCACTAACGTAATTATTTCATTGTTTGGTTGTTAACCAGTTCAACACAAGCGACACAAGTTTAATTCTGATAATCGATATTTGTCCTCTCTCCTCCGATATATACTCAAAAAAAGAAACAAAAAACATTATTTAAATATGAATATATATGATTATTTGAATTTTATAACCAAACAACTAAATAAAAACTTAATACAAAACCTAACGCACTCTTACCGTCAAATATTCAATCTAACTGTTCAAAATTATTGAGCTCAAAAGATACTTTTTTTTTTTTTAATTATTATTTTTTTCTTTTTTCTCATGATAATGTTTGTACACTTGTTTATAAATAAGACCCAAAACACAAATGGACTACACCGAGAACATTTTAAGAATTTCTCTTTGTTATCAATATGGCTCTAATACTTACAAGTGATGAGTTATTGGAGGCTCAAGCCCATATATGGAACCACATTTTCAACTTCATTTACCCCATGTCCCTCAAATGTGCTGTTCAACTTGGAATACCAGATGCCATCCATAGCCATGCCAGCCATGCCACCATGACCCTTTCTCAACTTGTTTCAGCACTCCAGCTCCATCCCAATAAGACCCCTTTCGTATATCGCTTAATGCGTATACTAACTCACTCGGGTTTCTTTACCTCGCAAAAGATAAACATCAATGACGGAAAGGAAGAAGAAGGATATGGTTTGACGAATTCATCTCGCCTTCTTCTTAAAGACAACCCTTTTGCTGTAACTCCATTCTTACTTTCCATGTTGGAATCAACCCTTTTGGATCCATGGCAGCTCCTCGCTGCCTGGTTTCAAACCGATAACCGAACGCCATTCGATACGACTCATGGTATGCCGTTTTGGGAACATATGGGCAATAAACCGAAAGATGGTGAAATTTTTAATGCAGGAATGGAGAGTGATGCAAGGTTGGCGGTGAGTGTTTTATTGGGCAAATATAAACATGTTTTTGATGGAATTGACTCGTTGGTTGATGTTGGTGGTGGTACTGGAACTGTGACCAAAATTATTGCTAAGGCTTTTCCAGAAATTGAATGCATTATCTTTGATCTTCCCCAAGTTGTGGTTAACTTGAAAGGAGAAAGAAACTTGAAATATGTTGAAGGAGATATGTTTCAAGCTATCCCTCGTGCTGATGCGCTTTTGTTGAAGGTAAACATAATTTATTTAAATTATCGACTTTAACACACCCAATCATGAATCAAAATCTAACAAGACAACCACGTTTTGATATATATATATATACACTTAATTTCATCACAATTCAAACTAACCACGACTATTTATTAGGTTTTGAAAAATTGTTTTTCTATAGTCAAACCAAATGAGCTCAACTCCGTACTTGTACAAATTACAAGAAGAATACCGAATATAAAGACAACATGTAAGGAGAGAGTATATAAGAATACAATCATATGATTTTTGACTGATATGATATATGACTTGATAATTAGTGATTAAAATTTAGATGTTATCACCTTAAATTAAAAAAAAAAAAACAGCAATCATTGGTGATTGAATGAAACTAAAGATATCCATAAGACGAGCCAATAATGACTTCTTCGTCACTATTCCCACAATCAAAATTTCTATCTCTCCGTAAAATGCATTGTTTTTTTTTTTTTGCAAGAATTGGGGAGATTCCTCACAGAAAATATTTTGCTATTTTTTAACTTTATTTTTTTAATCTTAATTTTTTAATTATTGTTTCAATAATATTTTTTTATAAAAAAATACGTATTGGTTTTCAATTAGATAGTTAATTATTAAAGAAAAATATTCGTTTAAATAAATATATATTTTTTAAAAAAATCTTTCTAAAGATTAAATTTGGGAAAAAAGAGAAAATAAAAATAATAAAAAATGTAAATGGAGCGAAGATGAGAGAATCAGGAATGCCGTCCCACGAAGGGCGAGTCCGGGAGAAAAATAAACATCTTTAGAGAAATAAGGAACTAACAAAAAAAAACAGTTCTTAATTATTTACAAAAAAAAAAAAGGTTTGTTTGAAATCATTATGTATATTTGCGTTGCATTGTTTCATATAAGAATGTTTGTTAGGATTCTCTGTAAAATTATCCATCACGATTTTCCTTTATATTTTCTATATTTATTGGAAGCAATCAAACCATTAAATGGTCACTTTTAAAAACTAAATTCTAGCTGGTGGTTGAGGAGAATCACCAAGAAGTTAGGGGCTGGAATCTCCCAACTCTGCTTCTCATTGTTGTAATCTCAAAAAAGAAACTAAATTTTAAATTTATAAATTTATAAATATATAATTTAACTTAAAAAATTAACTTATAAAAACAAAAATGAAGCTCAAGAAACACTAATGCTATACCAAAAAAACAAACCCTGCCAGTTGAGAGAAATATCAGATTCAAATCCATAATCTCTTTCATGCCAATTGAGCTTTGCTTTTATTGGTGCACCATTAACCTATTAACCTATTAAACCTTAAAGATGAAGTATTATAAATAATATTAAGGCAAGTTCGCTACAAAATTTCCTCCATTACATATATGCAGCTATTATATACTATCATCATATGATCACTTTTTTTTTCCTTTTCTTTTGAAAAAAACAATTCAAATTGGATTTGGTTTGTGCTTATAAGTTCTAATACTGCATATATTATGACATGTAATACTCTCCCATGTCAAAATAGTGGATATTACATGATTGGAACGATGAAGAATGCGTGAGAATTTTGAAGAAGTGCAAGTTAGCAATCGCATGCAATGGTCACAAAGGAAAAGTAATTGTAATTGATATGGTGATTGGTAATAAGCAAAAAGACGTCTCTATTGAGACTCAATTATTTTGGGACATGCTCATGATGGTTAACGTGGGTGGAAAGGAGAGAGAAGAAAAAGAATGGACTCAACTGATTAAAGAAGCTGGGTTTAGCACTTACAAGATCTTCCCTATTATGGGCTTAAGGTCTCTTATAGAGATTTATCCTTGATATTCGCTTTTCAGGTGTGCTTACAACGTGTTGGATTGACTTTAAACAATTATTATGAATTAAAGTATGTGTGTGACTATATAAGTGTGGAATGTTATGTAAAAATAAGATTGGTATTTTGGTCGTTCTTGCTATTTGAGAGTGTTGTGATAAGTTTAATGGTCAAACTAGCTTGGATGATTAAAATGTATGGAAGGAAATCATCAATTGTTTATCAAAAGAAGAGTTTCGTTCTTACTCTTCCTTTCTATAAATAATTTCCATTTTTACTCTTTTGGCTTTGTTAAGATAAGAACATGGTTCGAAATTTATAATATTTAATACAAAGGTTATGACGTGCAAATTTAAATAATATTTACATATAGTTTATTTATTTATTTATTTTTTTAATTTCTTAAGAAATGTACGTGTTTGGACTTATTATTAAAAAAAAAAAAATTAGAAAAAGAAAGAAAGAAAGAAATATATATGTTTTTGTATCAGCATCATATTTTTTCTTAAATTTTAAAAAACGCTTTCTAAAAGGGGAGCAATAGTTCTCAAAACTACATTTCTGCCTCTTTATTTCAATGCAAATACTTTCTTATTTTCGTTTTCCCCCTTCTTCCTTGTCATTATAACGAGCTTTTGTTTAGAATATTTTCTCTTAATTTTTGGCAAGATTTTAATTTATTTTCATTGGAGTGTGAGTCTGATGAAATAGGAAGAGAAAAAAAAAATCATTGATGTGGGCTTTTGCTTTTACACAATGTAATACGAAACAAAATGTAGAAGATGATGAAAAATAGTAGTTTTTTGTGGAGTGTTTTTATTTTAAGGTGCTATCTTTATTGAAAAATGTTGTAAATTATTGGATTCTTATCTATGATATTTTAGTGATACCTGCAAGTAGTAGCAGTGAACTTGACGTAATTTACATGGGGTGAACCAGTATTATAAATACGGTGTCAACTTCTCTTCCCTCAACTTTATTTAATTTTCATTCTTGTTGCTAACAAAGTTAGGTTCGTTCGTGGATTGAAGATAATACAATGTACCCTAACTATACATGATTGCTTTATGTTATGAGTTGGTGCATGTTCATGAATTTGATGGTTTGAATTGAGGAATGGTATGTTGTTACTTCTACTATGCAATTTACTGGTGTATATGAATCAAAGTGTGCTTGAGTACAAACCCATGATTTGTCAAATCAAAGTGTGAGGTGTGACACATTTGCTGAAAGTTGCAGTTGGTAAGCTTAAAAATTGTACGTTAAGCTTTTACTAGTTTAGTGTAAGACATTTAAAATTATTTGTCTAGGTCCATATTGTAATTCGAGTAAATTAGAGTTCATGTAAGTTTCAAAGTAACTTGTTAAAGTGTGAGATTAGTGTGAGAAAGTTAATTCTTCGTTGTGAAAATTATATTTAGTGTAAGTTAGCATATTTGTGGTTGGGCTCGCATTGATGTATTGTTAGACATTATTAAGATCAAAGGCTTTACTTAAGTCTGAACATGAGGTATGTTAGATGGTGAAAGTTCAGTGTTTTAGCGACCGTTTATACATTGGGGGGTTAGGGTTATATTGTTCTAAATTTAGCGTGGAGCGATTATGTCATAGGTGAACTCCATGCTTGCTTCATGATAGTTGGAAGAGTGATGATCAAGCTCAATTTACGAGGACAAGTTGGAGTATATACCTTAAAATTTAATCGTTTTAGTTATAGTTGCAAGATTCATAGTTCGTGCCTAGTTTTTGACGTATAGACTATTCACCCATCTCGTATCCTGGTTACTAGAGTAAGTATTGGGGTACAAGCCTTAGTATGATAGAGAGTTTGCAAGTATAAGGAATTGGTTGTAGGACAGCTGGATAATATCTTAGCTCGACTTGTACAATAGTCAAGAAGAGTTAAGTCTTTCAAGTAGGGAAAAAATATGTTGGACACTAGGTAACAAGGTTACTAAAAAGCTATATTTGGGAATTAGGGTGCTATATATTCAAAGGGTAATTAAGTTGATAAGTTTCAAGAGCTCAAGTTATGGTAACAACGATCATAGGGAGATGATTAGTGTCGAAAAAGAGGCCGAGTGTAAATGGTGTTAGAACGATTTACTTCATTTTCGTAAGGACCTAGGGTGTGGTTTCCCAAGGGCTATAGTGTAGGCAGTAGGGTTACTCCTCACTAGTTTGGTTTGAGGCACTCTCTTAGCGGAAGATTGAATTTTCTAGCTAGCTAGTTTCCATTTAATACATGAACATTGTACTTTTGGGTCGTATCTGCAGACGTTTTAAACACACTATATGAGAGCTTCATGAATATCTAACTACACTCTTGTGTTGAGTACATTGTGTGCATGTCACAGTTAGTGTGGCCAGTAGTAAGTGATTCAATAAGTTCTCGAGTAGTTAAAACATTGTTTTGAGCCTTTAGCTTTAATAGTTAGGTTAGGTGTACCTAAGATACATGGTGGAACTGAATTTGGTATAAGGTAGAGGCAATCCAAAGGTTTAACCAAGTAAAAATACCCATTGTGGAGGGGGGTCAATGAGATGAGATCAGGTGATGAAGCCATATTAAAATTTCTCATACTTTTCTTGGGGAGTCTAGCAGAAGTAGATTGACTACACCATCTTATAACGTTGAAATCTTATAAAGTAGATTGTTTTTGTTTTAGTCATATGAAACCAATAACGTTATTTATCATGACATTGGTAATTTACAACACAATTGTCAACTTTTAAAAATTATCCAATAGAGTCTTACCTTTGTTGTTAGATATACTTACTTGTTTAATAGGCTTTGCTTCCTCTTCATTATAGAAGAAAGTTTACATTAAGTGAGACGATTCAACCCCTCTTAAGTAAGTTAGGGCTCGGCCAAGTTTAAAGTAAGTTAGAGTCCCTAATTGTTTGTTTTCTTTCTTTCTTTATTATTATTTTTTTTTATCAAAGAGGTAGAAATACATATGTGTGTGATTAGAGTTCATTCCATACCATTAATCACTTATTTCATATTTGAAATAATTAATTCACATCACAAATTAAAAATATAAAAAAAAAAATTCAAAGGATTATCGTTTAGCACATGATAAAATATAATTATTTTTTAAAAGAAGTTAGATACGTAGAATATTGCTTATTAATAAATAATTTGGCATTCTTTTTTTTTGAAACAGTAAATACTTTGGCATTCGTATGCATAAAATTTTGCTAATTTAATTAATACATTACTAATTTAAGTTTTTAAAAAAATTATTTATGCGAGCCACATCACTTAGCCCTTTTAATATATTGTGTGGCTCATTCTCAAAAAAAAAAAAAAAAAAAAAAAAATTCTGTGGCTGATAGTTTATTAAAAAAAGTTATGATGATTGTTCAATAATTGGTGTCGGTATGACAATTTGTTTTTTTTTTTTTTTTTGACTACATATCCAGAGAGGGGACAAATACGATTCTCTAGATCCAACCTCATGTTAAATTGATTTACAAACAAACAATGAAATCCCACTAACCTATTCGATGATAATCTTTTATTAATATATATGCATATATTTGAATTTGATTAAATTATATATATATATATATATGTGTATATAT
>JBBMKA010006642.1:0-10045 GCA_037833695.1 Sechiopsis laciniata | reverse complement strand
CCATAATAATTATTAAAAGGGTATTTTAGTAACTAGCAACTTAACTATTTTCTTATTTGAAATATACTTGAATATCCATGTTAATATTTTAGAACTTGGCTATGTAATATTTTATAATAATTTGGCTATACATGTAAAGACCTCCTCATTTTATAGATTATTTAATCATAAATCATGTCGGTTAAATTTATACCTTTACATTATAATACTCATTCTTATCTTTTTTTTAATAAACTTAGCAATAGTTTATATGGATAGGAATTATTGTGATAAGATTCTCAATAATTTCTTATTTGTTTGTAATAGTATTTCCAATAAATCATAATTATAGCAATTATTTTTTGGAAAAAATCTTTCAATCTATAAATTTTAGAGAAAAAAAAATATGTATAATTTTAATAAATATAAAAATAATTATCATAGGATGTTAGAAATTTAACATTATTATAAAATAAGATGCAATGTGATGTAAAAAAAAATGTAGATTTTAAATTTGAGCTTGGGTTTTCAGAATACAAATTTACAATCGAAAAATAAATATTAAGAATATACAGCTTTTAAAAAGAAGTAAACTTTTTTTTTTTAGATTAAAGGTTTAGATTTATAATTAGGGAAATAATGAAACCTAAATCGTCTAAAGAATAGGGTTTAAACGAAACCCTTCGATTTAAATATCTCAAATCTGATCAGCGTTGGCCCATGTTTGATAGATAGTTGGGCCCAAATCTCACACTGGCCCGAAATTATAATTCGCATGCTGGGCTTGGCCTCTTCAATATGTTGGGCCATTTTTTCAAAAAAAAAACTGTTGAGCTTTTCTTTTATGGTTGATGATTGTTTATTTAATTAATCTTGGTTTCAAGTATTACTGGGCTGGGCTTGTAATGGTGGTTAATTATTTATTTTCTAGTTGGATTTGATTTTATATCATTGTTTGGCAAAGAAATACTCAGAAGATATAATTTCATTTTTTATTCATATTATAAACTTAAATGTTATTTGAACAAATCCATACTATAGCACATGCATGTTTAATATTTTTACTTTTTACTTTAATTGCTCTGCCATTTTCAATTAGACAAGGAATTAGAACTTTCCTCGTACTGAACTGAACACAATAACAGTAGTAATACCAATGAAAAAAAAACTGTAATCATAAAAGTATGATAAATTTGGAAGTTCAATTCCGGAAGCTTTTTTCTCTTTTTAAGATTAATAAGTTAAAAAAAAAAACTAAACTAAACATAAGAGATACAGTCTAATAACTAAAATGCAAATATTAGTGCAATAAACTCAAAAAGTAAGCAGATGAAGCTTAGAAGATAAAATACAAAGAAAATGGGACAAAGAGCGAGAAATTAAGGAGTTGATATTAACTGAATATGATATCAGTTTGGAGCTTTCTTCTTCCAAGTATCATAGGACCGATACTTGGGAAGCTAATCACAAAGACAGAAAATATAAAAACATAATAACATTTTCTCCGCAAAACATTAAATATAAAAATATAATAACATTTTCTTAACTTTCACTATATATAATAATAATAACATAACTTTGACAGACGGAACATACCTCCTTAGAACCTAATTACTTATGTTTCTTATCCTGGTGCTTGCTCAAATCACTCTGAGATTGATAGCGGTAGCCGCAAGTTCGACAGACGTAGAAATTGCCGCGGTGGTGGCACTGGTGGTCTTTGACAGCTTTCTCCCCGGAAAAGGTTTTTCCGCACAAAGGGCACTTAGTTTCTTTCTTGATCAGTTTGCCTTTTCGGTTGTCGTTGCCGTTGTCCTTCTTCTTGCCTCCATTGCCGCCCTTGCAGAAGGAAAACATGATTACAGAAATTGAAAGAAACACATAAAATGATTAAAAGAAAGGTAGATGCAATGGAGATGCAAGGTAGTTCTTTTATAGGAGAAGAAATGATCATTTTCATTTACCAAAAATAACCTACTGTGCGTTTTCCCCCGAAACCCTTGTTCTGAAAAGGGGATTTGGAAATCAATGAAAATGTTGAGGAAGCTTGAGAGCTGGGATGGAGAGGGAGGGAGCTGCCGATCACCACACGATCGAAGAATCCAACGGCTGCAATTGTTCCTCCCGGAGATATGCTTCAACACTATTTCCACACCATTTTTCCTTTACCCTTTGCGGCAAATACACAGTCTGCATCTTGCTTTAACCCTAAATGGTTTAATTCCCTTATTTTATTTTATTTTTATTTTATGTCAATCAAATTATCCTTTTATTCATCATACACAAAAATTGAAAACAAGCAAAAAAAAAAAAGAGTAAAATTTTGATTGGGTAGTTGGAGTTCGTCATTTGTACACCCTTTATCATTTAAATTATGATAAATTGAGATAATCATAATAATAAAATAGTCTTAGTTAGAAAAAGTTCCCTTACTCTTCTTTATCTGATGATACTTTTTCCATTTTTTCTTTCATGTAAAAATTTGTATTTGGTCCACCCATTTTATGTTTTATAACTAAAAAAACCATTCCCCATGCATGCATGCAATGCCTTATTTTCTTACTTTATATTGTTATTATTTGGTAGTCTAATTGTGCATTTATTTGGGTATAAAAAAATATATCTATTTTATTCCAAAAGTTGGGATACAAACAAAATTACTTTAAATATTTCATTTCCATTTAATTAATTCTTTTGGATAGCTTTATACCTTTACCCAAATTAATCAATCCCTAACAATTATACTTTCAGTAACAAACCCTAATAATCGTACTTTTAGTATAAGGGTATTATGGTAAATAAATTCAGGCTTAGACAAATTTCAAAGTCATGTTTTCTGAAAATTTGAAGTACAACTTTTAGTTTTCATTTGGGTAAAAAAAATCGATTTGGACAATATACGATGAAATAATAGCTAAACTTTGATGTTTTTTTTTACTTTATTATTATTTTTTTACTGTGAAGGAAATTGTGTGGAAATGGGGTACGGTTAAAATAACCTTTTTTTTAAAAAAAAATCATATTGCAAATTATAACAATTTCTCTTTCCTTTTTTGGTTTTTCAATATTCGGTCAAATATTGAGCTCCCTCTATTTAAAAAAAAAAAAAAAAAAAAAAATTAAGCTCCCTCTTTTTAAAGATGGACGAACACGTTCGCGTCAAACATTGAGTTCCTTTATTTTGGAATTTTTTAATTGTTCACTTTCTTTTCAAAGAACAATAAAATCAAAGAAATATTAAATGTTAATTGTCTAATACCGCTACATTATGTATACACTAAAATAAATACCACACTTAAATGTAAATACTATTAATTTATAAATGTCACCCATAATTATAAAAAGAAATGTGTCGTCTAGGGACACAAGTAAAACTGGTAGAACCACTCGAACCAATTGAAAACAATGATTCAATTTAGCAATCGATTGCAGTTTAATTATGCAATCAAAGCTTAATTAATCGGCTACAATTTATGAGGTAGCGAAATGACCATAAATTGAGCCGTAAAATAAACCATTTTTGTTGGAATTATAATTTCTTTATTATTAAATTATAATTATTAAGCAATAAATGTTCTATGATCTAATTAGAAACTACCCACGAGTATGTAACCAATCTTCCACTATTTTAACTTAAAATTTTATCGATTTATTCTTTTAATGGTAGAGAATAGAATGGTAAGAATTAATTTCGGACAACTCAATACAGAAAGAAATACAAAGAATTTTTCAGAACTCTTCTGTGATCTTTTTTACTTTATTTTTTTGGTCCCCTATATCCACTTTTCCATGAATAAACCACACCATTTGAGTTAGGAAGAGTGAGGGTCTAGAAGAACCGAGAACTTTGCTGTCGATATCCGTTGCCAGTGGTCGTGTTGCAGTCGAGGTATACATTGGCTTTATTTTCGGTTACCAAAAAAATGGCGGGAGGTACGCTAATTTATTAATTACGTTTCCGCTGCAAGTGATTTTATTAATCACATTTAGTTTTTGTGTTAGAAAATTTCTAACATTTGATATCAGAGCTAATTTAAGCATCTGTCTTGTTTTATGGTAGTCATTAATGAGTTCTTGGTTTTATGTGATTTTCTTGATTTTGTGGTTATTATTTAATAATAACATCATGAGTTAATAGGAAATTAAATTGTGAGAATTTTCATACAAAATTTGTGAAATATAGTTTTACTTTCAGTGTAATCCAGATTTGTAGAATTCTATTTGGTGAAATCGATATCTTTTAGCTTAATGATATCTTTGGTGAATTATTTATGTTGTTGGTTAATTAGCTTGTATATTCACTATTTGTGTTATGGGTGAATTGGGTGATTTTTCCATAAGATTCGATTTTGTTATTCACAGTAACAAAAATTTAAGTATAAATAGGCTTAAATTTTTGCCTCTTTTGTATTTATGGTAAAATTTTGAGATTTAATTTTTCATATTTTCACATAATAGTTCTGTAATAGTTATTTTCACACAATAGCACTGAATAAGTCTGTGATATAAAGACATGTTATTTTTTGTCGTAATATTTTTTATATGTCTTTTGGCCATAACATTTTGGGTTATTGATATATCGTAATTGTTTCGTGATATTTTTGCTAGAATTATTTTGTGATATATTGCATTAATCAAGTGATATTTTTGGTAAAATTTATGTGTATATTTGCCATATTTGATTAATGTATCATGCCAAATTTATGGATTGAATTTTTGGCTAATCGATTATGTATTTGGATTGGTCGATTTCGAATCCTGTATGTTTATTAAAACAAATAAATTCAAATCTGTGTATTTGCCATTTGGGTAGCTCGGTGAATTGGATTTGATTTTTATTTGTTTTATATTTGAGATATAATGCATAATAGAAATCCAAAGATTTTGCAAATGTAGTTTCTATATCTTTTGGTCTATTTATTTTCGTTGGCTATGATCAATCCATATTTTTTTTAATATTATTGTTAATATATATATATATATTTGTTTTGTGCAATATTGCTTATGAGATTTTGTTATTGCAATATTTATATGCAAATTTAATGTATTTTGCATATAATCAAATTAAATTAATTTGGTGGCTTTATTGGTTACAAAGAAAAGTATATTGCGCTTAGGGATTGAACCCATGACTTTTTTAATGCAATTATATTGAGTGAACCATTATGTTATGTAGTGATTAATTCAATGAACATATTATTTTGTTCAATTTATGCGATGTGGTTCAAAAATATGTATTTGATATGAGTGCAATGACATATATATATATATATATATATATATAGCTTGTTTAAATTCAATGAATTTAAAATTAAAGTTGTTGCAATAAGGAATTGATGTCACAATATTTTGTATGTACATATGTATGTTGAACCATTATGTTAGTTGATGTTTTTATTAATTAAATTGGTTCTTTAATTAATTTATGTATGCTTGTTGGGATCAATTTAATACATTATGCTTACGAAATATTAAGATATTAATTTTAATTAATTATGCATAATGGAATAAATTATTGATGGCTCAGTTTTGTTTATATATTATCTATATTTTGGTTGTATGATTATTTTTTATAATTATTCATGCAATATTAAGTTAGATAATATTATTTCTTTAAAAATACATTAATATTACTTGAAGAAATAATTGAACCTAAGTTTTATCATGTTTAAGTGATCCATATAATTTAGTTAAATTAAAGAGTAGTCACAACATCTTTAATTAATTAATATTATAATAAAGTTTATTAGAATCACATTTGGATAATAAACATTAATTGTGATTAATCTATGTAATAGGGTAAATCTTATGAATTTTTATCATGTTACATATAATTAATAGGGATAAAATATTAAATTATATTTTCTAATTTATCCACGGGGATTAGAAAAAAGAACATAATTTAATAGTTTTATCATTAAGTTTAAATGAATCTAATTGAATTAAAACTTTAGCTCACAGACAAGTTTTATGTCACTAGATTCATATTTTTCATTGTTCTATTTTAGTAGAATAATACTTCATTTAATTACGATAAAATATTAAATTATATTTTTTAATTTACCCCACAGGGATTAGAAAAATGAACATAATTTAATAGTTTTATCATTAAGTTTAAATGAGTTTAATTAAATTAAAACTTTAGCCCATATGCAAGTTTTATGTCACTAAATTCATATTTTTAATGATTCTACATTGGTAGAGCATGCTTCATATTAATTAGGATAAGATATTAAATTATATTTTCTAATTTATCCATAAGGATTAGAAAAAGGAACATAATTTAATAATCTTATCATTATGGTTATATGAATCTAATTGAATTAAAACTTTAGCCCACAGATAAGTTTAATGTCACTAGATTCATTTTTCATAATTCTACATTGGTAGAACATGATATACTTCATATTAGCTTCAAAGTTAGTAACATGAGGATAATTAAGTAATTGTAGCAATTCAACCTAGGAGTTTCTCTGAAGTAAGATGTGTTGTTCCCGAGCTCAAATCCCTTATAAATTTGGAAGGAAATAATTGTTCTTCATCTGGAGTGGAGAATTAGGTTTGTGGAATCAAGAAATGTAAAATTTCTTGAGAATGACTTGATTAGTGGGAGCGATTGATTTCAGGATATTGATCCTGAGAAAGATCATTTAGGTGCTCAGTGTGCCACTTCAAGTGATGGACTGATCATTCTTGTTAACAATATGCCTTAAGTTCAAATGCATATTGAAGAATCAGTCGTATTAAAACCACAATCTATCCACCAATGGTATTTGATATTCCATATGTCATCTCTTCATTTGATTTTGAAGAGATCGTTATGGGTCAATTTATATACCAGAAGGTCAGTGGGAGACATTAAATTAGCTTTATGTCTTGTCCTAAAAATGAGTTCAAACGGGAACAGATGAAGAACATTCCATCAGCATTGGTTGTTGAGATGTTATAAAGTTTTCAAAGTAACCTAGGTGTTGATCACTTGAGAGCTACAAATAAAGTTCTGAGATTCCTTTAGGAACAAAATATTATATGTACAAACAAATCAAGTTTGTATCATGTTTTGAAGCTACCTCACATAGTGTGGTTGAAGAGTTTCATTTCTGGGCTTAGAATTGCTGACTCTATTTGTAAGCCATTAAGAATGTATTGTGACAACTCATGTGTTGTTTTTAGAATGTGTTAAATATAAGAAAGTGGTCATTGAACACATTAACACTGAGTTGATGATTGTTGATCCATTGTCTAAATGCATGCTACTAAAGAATTTCAAGGATCATATAATTAGTATATTATTGAAACTCTTATTCAGTTTATATTTTCTCATTCAATTGTGAACATACATATTTATTCTTGAGAAAATATTACTTTGGTATGGACCTTGAATAAATATAAGGTTTATTCATTTAAGTATTTGGGTTTGTGTTGAGAAAAATATGATGCATTGTGATATATGGAATATAATACTCACACTAAGAGGACCTATTGCCATAATCCATGTGTTTTTTTTTTCATTATGACGTTGGTGAGGTATTCATGGACCAAATGGGAGAAAGTTGGAATTATAATTTATTTATTATTAAATTATAATTATTAAGCAATAAATGGTTCATGATCTCATGAGAAATAACCCACCAATATGTAACCAACCACCCACTATTTTAGCTTAAAATTTTATCAATTTATTCTTGTAATGGTAGACAATAGAATCGTAAGAATTAATTTCGGACAACTCCATACAGAAAGAAATACAGAGAATTTTTCAAAACTTTTTTGTGATCTTTTCTACTTTATTTTTTTGGTTTCCTATACCCACTTCCGAATAAACCACACTATTTGAGTTAGAAAAAGTGAGGGTCTAGAAGAACCAAGAACTTTGCTGCTGATGTTTGTTGCCCGTGGTCGTGTTGCAGTCGAGGTATATATTGGCTTCATTTTCGGTTACCAAAACAATGACGGGAGGTACGCTAATTTATTAATTATGTTTCTGCTGCAGGTGATTTTATTAATCACATTTAGTTTTTTTGTTAGAAAATTTCTAACAATTTCCTAGTTTCTTTTTTTATCAATTTTTTTAATCTATCGTCAATTTTTTAATCTATCGTCAATCACTTAGTTTCTTTTTTTTTTTTGTAAGTTAATTTTTTTTAGTTGAATTACGTATTGAAATTGGAGAATTTGAATCCATGACCACTTAATCATAGTAATAAATTGATATAGTTGAGTCACTATTATTATTACAAAAACTAGTTTAATTTATCCTTAATAAATGACTTAATTTTTTTTCGTTAAATAGCTTAGTTTCTTCAATTACCTTTTAAATCCATCACCTTGTGAACTGCATTTAAACAATGAACAATTTCTAAAACATCTTTACATATTTACCCCACTTCAGTATTCTTCCCTCAAGCAAAAAGAAATAAACAGAATAATTTTGTTCAAAAGAGCAAGAAGAAAAGTTGAAAATTAGAGTTCAAAATTACCACTCACGCTAGGTCCATTTGTGTGAGTAGGAATAATTATGGATTGAGGTTAACATATTTTTCTGATGATGTATGTTTTATAATTATTGGCATATAGAGTTGTCTGCATATTATAAAAGTCTTCTCATTTTTCTAAAAACAATGTGAAATTCTCTCCCTGTCTTTTAATATCGTATTAGATAATGTGAACTTTCGTTCTAAAATTAATTAGTGATGAGAAGAGTTGAAAACCTATTTTATTAAGGTAAAAGTTCACCTTTTTTAATATGTATGTAATTTGAAATTAGTCTAGTTATTATGGTAGTAAGATAAGTAACTATTTTTATAGTAAAAAAATATCTAACTATTTTTGTTTCATAAATTTAAATTGTGCAGTATTAAAATGAAATATCTTTTAAACGTGAGAAATATAAGTATTTGATTTTGCAATATACGTACAGAATAAAAATTACATTTTAAACCTAGAAATTAGAAAAAGTATTTTTCCTCTAATATATTTCTTTTGTTTTTGTTTTTGTTTTTTTTTTAAAGAAATTTCTTTTTTTTTTTTTGGTAGACGATTAACATCATTACAACTCTGCTGATGTTTACTTTAAATTTAATCGAAATATCACTTTTTATGAGTTGAAGATATATAATGTAATATTATATCAAGAAAAACCAAATAATTAATTATTTCCAATTTAATTAATTAAATACTAAAAATGAATATGGAAAAGGATTAATTGAATTTAGGTTTTATGCCTTGTCGATTTACAACAATGGAGGTCCAAAACGAAGCATGCAACACTAGAAGAAAGGAAACGAGTCAGATCTGCAAAGAAAAATGCCAATGAAGATGATTATTTGAAAGATCTCGGAATGAACAAGAAGGAAACAAATCGAAACCCTAAAACTAGGCAATTTGGATGTCAATAGACGTGAAATTGAAAGTAGAATGATATACATGTGAAAGAAATTCGAGATACGAACTTGAATAGAAAGAGGAATGGAAGAATTTGAAGAAGAAATGAAGTAGAAACAAGAGAGATTGAGAGTGAGAGACAAGCACAAACCGAGAGAAAAGATGAAAAATGATCCGACATTTACTCGGATTTGAACAGTAATTACTGTTCAAATCCGAGTTGCATTTTAACTTAATACGGATTATGCCAAGCCTTCCACCAAACAACGATTAAGGGGATTAACTTAATCCGGATTAAGTTAATCCCCCGACCAAACACGCCCTTAGCCTCTTCTCTCTCAACCTTCCACATTTTCCTCATGCACCCCATAATGAAGTCTATGATGATAAAACATTGTCGAATTATGTTAAATCACCAATCAACCCAAAAGTTTAAGCTAATGGTTGTTTCTACACTAAAACTATAACTATGCCAATATATACAAGGCATTACACAGTTTAATTAAAAGACAAATATTTTGATATCAAAGATAATTCCCTTCGAGCGTGATGACAAAAAATTGCAATGCAATTATACAACCTGTATTTCTGATGGTCTATTCTGTAAAAAAAACAAGAGCGAAAAGTTCTTTTCTAATGGTCCATACTATCACACTAACCTTTTGTAGGGAAAATGTTCGAA
>JBBMKA010006641.1:0-10046 GCA_037833695.1 Sechiopsis laciniata | reverse complement strand
AAAAAGGAAAATTACCATAAGAAAATTAAACCTAAAAAAGGAAAATTGCCATAAGAAAATTAAACCTAAAAAGGAAAATTGCCATAAGAAAATAAAATGAATTAACCGACCTAACCAACCAACTTACAGATTAGCAAGAAGAACTTGGATCCAACGTAACTAACTATAGTACTCAACTTCTAGTATCGCTTCCTTTCCGGAATCCCACCTTTTTAGTTCACCAATCAATAGAAGCAGTAATATCATATTCAGAAGAAGGGGAACCAGGGAAGCCTAAAATTGGATGTCTTTTGAGATGGTTTAATAGGGGTGTTGATCGGTCGGTCGGTGTCGATTTTAAGTGAAAATCGATATCGAAACTGACTTATCGATTTGCTTAAAAATGACACCGAAACCGACTTAATCGGTTAATTCATTTAATCTTTTTATTTTTTATTAAAAAAACATATTTATCATACAATTTTTCAAAAATGGACATACCAAATAATTTTTTGAAACGCGTTTAAATTTAAGTTAATGTTGCAATAGATAAATAAGAAATTTAATTGATTATATGAAAAATATATTTTTTAAAAAAATCTAACCAACAAATTTTTGGTTAAATATTTTTCTAACTAACACCGACCAATGTATACTTGAAAACCGACGAATTGCCCTTTATTTGTTCAATTTTGGTCGATCGGTTCCGTTTTTAGGAAATGTATGAACTCCCCTAGGTTTAATGTTAGATTACACTTTCCTTGATTTTCCCCTTAAAGACTGATTATTGGGGTTAAATGCTTTAATACTAATAGCATCATTTTGATATTGAAAAGTATTCTTTGATATTGTAATAAAATACTAACTGTTGTAAGACCATGGGCCAAGGGAGATCCTCCACCACAAGGAGGCAGGAGAACTTCAGCACAATCTCCACGGAAAGGAATGATGGAAACCTGTTATGTGATTATAAGAAAAAGAAAGCACACATTACTACAAAGCCAAAAATAAAAGGTCTTGACCATAGTTGCTTAAACAATCAGAAAAATGGAATTCAGGTTTCAATTAAGTATCTTGGGGTGTTCATCGGTCGATCGGTGTCGGTTTTCGGTGAAAATTGACACCAAACTCACCCTGTCGGTTTGCTTCAAAATGACACCGAGTCGATCGGTCGGTTAAGTTGGTTGGTTAGGTCGGTTAATTCATTTTATTTTTTTCCCTTTTTTAATTAAAAAAACGTATTCATCATATAAATTTTTTTAAAAAAATTTAAGAATTAATTTTAAAATTTTTAACATCTTAAATAATTTTTGGAAATACATTTAAATTTAAACTAATTTTGTAATAATTTAACAATAAATCTAATTAATTATAAGAAAAATATTAATATTTTATAAAGTCGGTTAACCGAACCGACCGACATAACCAACCGACCTAACCGATAAATTTTCGATTAAATTTTTTTTAAACCGACAGCGATCGACATATACTTGAAAATCGACCGACTACCCTCAAATCGATCGATTTCGATTGGTCGAATCGATTTTCAGAGAATTGATGAACACCCGTAGGTGAAACTAGGGGCTCCATTTAGAAATAGATAAACGAACACATGGTACATGGTATCGATGGTTGTAATTAGGGGGTAAAAAAGTGGAAGAAAATAATCATCGCTACTATGTACATAAGCAAATTTGGTGATATTGAATAAATTAAAAGATAAATCGCCTTCAGATTCCTGACCATAAAAGGGTGCATTCACTAACATATTGGCCAAGGCCAATTCAGCCACTCGATGCTCATTAAATGTTATACACTAACCCTGATTTAGCAGAAGGTCCTTGCAAAATCTAAGTATCTATTTTAAGTATTTTTCATCTACATTATGCTAAACAAAAAAGGGAGAAAGAGAAAATAGTTTTTTTTTTAACAAGGATAACCCATTCCTAGGCCAGATACTGGAGACATCGAAGGAGTAATGTCACAGGTGAGTCTTGAACTTGGCACCTTGAAGGGAGCATACCTTCAAAATCCAAGTCTTCAACCACTGTACCACCCCTTAGGGACGAGAAAGAGAAAATAGTTAACTCTATACCCAAATATTACGTGCAAATCATTCTTTCCAATCATGATCAACAAATAAGCAAGGTACACATTAATTTTCCCAATGCAACTTCTACATGATCTAGGATGAATGAACACTTGTCATGATCTATGATGAATGATAGACTAAATCATCTTTCTCATCCTAAATCTTAGTTCCACTTTATAGTGAAGCCTAGATAATAACCACGTTATTGCTATTGAATAAACTTTAATGATATAATTTAATGTGTTTTAATTATTGTTACAGGGAATTTTTATTTAGGAGTTATGGGTCTTAAATTAGGAGTTAGTGGCAAAATGGTTTTGGAAATTGAATGCCAAAACAATTATAAATTTATGACTAAGAATCTTGGAGACTAAGTATTGTAGGCTATATAAATAGATTACCAATTTCATTGTAATAGTAAGAGACAATTATAGAGCAAAATAGCAAAATAGCAATAGAGCAACAAAGCAAGTTGAGAAATAAAGAGAAAGTGTTTTTTAAAGAATTTGTGAGCGTTTTGTCTCTCCAATCACGAAGTGAAAAGTTTGCACGGTTGTGTTATTTGTGTTTTATTTGTTTTAATTGTGATTCGAGTATCTACAAATTGGTATCAAAGCGGCATCTAGATTTTACAAATTGGTATCAGAGCTATGGTGAACATGATGGGTCAAATGCCGCTACTACGATTGACGAAGACAAATTACGAAAATTGGAGCATTCAGATGAAAGCGCTGCTTGGATCTCATGATGCATGGGAAGTAGTCGAATAAGGTTTCGTAGAACCAGAGAATACCTCGGGTTATACGGTGGCTCAAACCAAAGCGTTGAAAGAGACGAGTTCAAAGGATAAAATGGCATTATACATGTTATTTCGAGCAGTTGACGAATCAGGCTTTGAGAAGATTGTGAGTGCAACTACTTCAAAAGGAGCGTGAGACATTTTAGAGAAAGTGTTCAAAGGAGTCGATCGAGTCAAGCAAGTGCGTCTCCAAACTCTTCGCAGCGAGTTAGAGAGCATTAAGATGAAGGAGTCAGAAAGCGTATCTGACTACATCACGCGTGTACAGATGGTGGTGAACCAACTCAATCGCAACGGAGAAAAGCTAACCGATGCGCGAGCTGTTGAGAAAATTTTGAGATCGTTGACAAACAATTTTGAGAATGTTGTGTGCGCGATAGAAGAGTCAAAGGACCTTGCGACGCTCACTGTTGATGAGCTTTCCGATTCTCTTGAGACACACGAGCAATATAAGAATAAGAAGAATGAGGAAACGCTCAAGCAAGCACTTCAAACCAAAGTGTCAATCAAAGACGAAAAGGTACTCTATTCTAAAAAAAATTTTAGGGTAGAGAACGTGGTCGTGAAGGTCGTGGAAATGGTCGCTGTGGTCAAAGTGATAGTCATGAAGATAAGGGATAGTCGAGCCAAGCGAATTGGCGTGGAAGAGGACGTAGTCAAGGAAGAGACGGTCGATCAAATTATTCGAACATTGAATGCTACAAATGTCACAAGTATGGTCACTATGCGAGTGATTGCAATTCTGACAGATGTTACAATTGTGAAAAAGTGGGATATTTTGCAAGAGATTGCCGAGTGGATAAAAGGTTGAAGAAACAACCAATTTAGCATTAGAAAATGAAGTGAATGAAGGCCTTCTTTTGATGGCACAAAATGATGACAGCGTCAACAATGATACTTTGTGGTATCTCAACTCAGGGGAAAGCAACTATATGTGTGGTCACGAGCATCTATTCAAAGAGAAGCAGAAGGTTAAAGACGGTCATGTTTCTTTTGGCGATGCATCAAAAGTTGAGGTCAAAAGCAAAGGCACGATTTATTATTTGCAAAAGGATGGCTTGACAGGGTCAATCCAAGATGTATATTATGTACCAAATCTCAAAATAAATATTTTTAGTTTGGGAAAACTGACAGAGAAGGATTTTTTATATTTTTGAAAGATCGGCTATTACATTTGAATGACAAGCAAGAACGTTTAGTCGCTCAAGTTGAGATAGAAAGAAATCGCATGTATATATTGAATCTGAAAAGCGTGCAAGAAAAAAGTTTGCGAGTCGAAGTAGAAAATAAAGCATCACTTTGGCATCTTCGTTTTGGTCACCTACATCATGGTGGACTAAAAGAGTTAGTAAAAAAGAATATGATACACAGGCTACCCAACATGGACTATAAAGGAAAATTCTGTGAAGAATGCGTGCTTAGCAAGCATGTGAGAACCTCATTTCAGAAGAAAGTAGAATATCGAGCTAAATAACCGCTTGAAATGATTCATACTGGATATGCTGACCAATTATCCCTGGATCTTTCAGCGATAAAAGGTACTTCATATCCTTTATTGATGATTTCTCACGAAAAACTTAGGTTTATTTCTTGAAAGAAAAATCAGAAGCATTTGAGGCGTTCAAGAAATTCAGAGTGAAAGTGGAGAAGGAAACAGTTAGACAGATCAAAGCTTTGCGATCTGACAGAGGTGGCGAATATACTTCGACGGCTTTCATAGAGTATTGCGAGGAGCAAGACATAAGACGATTTCTAACTACACCATATACTCCTCAACAAAATGGTGTGGCTGAGAGGAAGAACAGGACCATTCTTGACATGGTTCGAGCAATGCTGAAGAACAAAAGTATGCCAAAGGAGTTTTGGGCAGAAGCAATGCAATGCGCTATCTATGTGCAAAATCGATGTCCACATGCGAAGTTGGGTGATCAGACACCGCAAGAAGCATGGAGCGAATAGAAGTCGTCTGTTTCGCATTTGAGAGTATTTGGTAGTGTGCCTTATGAACACGTACCAGATCAGCAAAGAACGAAGCTCGAAGATAAGAGCAAGAAGTATGTTTTCATTGGCTATGATGAGAAAACAAAAGGGTACAAGCTACTTGACCCAGTAAGCAAGAAGGTGATGGTGAGTCACAATGTACGAGTCAATGAAGAAAGCGAATGAGACTGGAACAATTCAATGGAAGTTAGCATCGAAGTTGGAGAATTGCCAGTCGCGCATCAACAAGTATATCAGTAGAGTCTGAAACAACTGATAATGAAGATAAACTGCAACAACTCAGAATGCGGAGTTTGTAGATTTGTACGATGCGACAAATGAGTTACATCTTGTATGTCTTTTAGCAGATGAGGAAGACATTAGCTTTGAAGAAGCAGTACGAGACAAGAAGTGGCAAACTGCCATAGATGGGGAGATTAATGCGATAGAACGCAATTATACTTGGAAACTGACAAAATTGTCGAATGCAAGTCAGCCAATTGGTGTGAAATGGGTATTCAAGAAGAAGATGAATGCTGAAGGAAAGATAGAGCGTTACAAGGTGCGGCTTGTTGTGGAGGGATACAAGCAGAAAACGGGAATTGACTATGATGAAGTCTTTGCTCCCGTTGCTAGAATGGAGACAATCTGATTGCTTATTTTTCATGCGGCTCAATTCAAATGGCCTATATTTCAAATAGATGTCAAGACGACATTCTTGAATGGTGTGCTTGAAGAAAAATTTTATATTGAACAACCACCCGGATACGTGAAAGTTAGAGAAGAGAATAAAGTGCTAAAATTGAAGAAAACACTTTACGGGTTGAAGCAAGCACCGCGAACGTAGAATACTCGCATTGATACATATTTCAAGGAGAACGGGTACATGTAATGTCCTTACGAGCATGCGCTTTACGCAAAGCAGTATAGAGGTAATGCGCTATTTGTTGTTCTTTATATTGATGACCTAATATTTATGGGTAACAGTGATGCGATGATAGAAGAATTTAAGAGCACAATGACGCGAGAATTTGAGATGACAGATTTGGGTTTGCTGAAGTTTTTCCTCAGTTTGGAGGTTAAACAAGCAGAGACAGACATTATTGTATCGTATGAGAATTATGCGAATGAGATCTTGAAAAAGTTCAAGATGGCAAATTACAACCCAGTTTAATACCAATGGAACCAGGTATAAAACTTTCAAAGTTTGATGAAGGAGAACGTGTAGTTGCGAGTAGATATAAAAGTTTAGTGGGAAGCCTTCGCTATCTCACATGCACAAGGCCAGACATCGCATTGTGTGTTGGCATTGTTAGTCGTTTCATGGAGAAGCCGGTTTATATGCATTGGAAGGCATTGAAGCGAATTTTGCTATACATCCAAGATACAGTGTCACTTGGGATGTTTTATTCGAAAGCAGAAGAGTACAAGTTGATTGGATACTTCAACAGTAATTGGTGCAGACACATAGACGATCGGAAGAGCACTTCGGGATTCGCATTTTTTATGGGCAATATAGCATTTACTTGGTTGTCAAAGAAGCAACCAATCATAACGCTTTCGATATGCGAAGATGAATATGTTGCAACTTCTTGGTGCGTATTTCATGCAATATGGCTCAAAAATCTGTTGAGCAAGATGGAGTTAAAGTAACTTGGTGCGACTATGATTCAAGTTGACAACAGATCAGCAATTGAGTTAGCAAAGAATCTAGTGAATCATGAAAGGAGCAAACACATTGATGTTCGTTTTCATTTTATCTGAGATCATGTGAAGGAAGGAAGCGTGGAATTACTGCATGTGGCGAGTCAAGATCAAGTTGCAGATATCTTTACAAAACTGTTACCAAAGGTTTTGTTCGATAAATTCAAGAAGATGATTGGCATGGCGGATGGCAGAAACATTTAAGTTTATGGAGGAGTTTTGTTGAATAAACTTTAATGCTATATTTTAATGTGTTTAAATTGTTGTTAGTGGGAGTTTTTATTTAGGAGTTATGGGTCTTAAATTAGGAGTTAATGGCAAAATGGTTTTGGATATTGAATGCCAAAACAGTTAAGAATTTATGACTAATAATCTTGGAGACCAAGTATTGTAGGCTATAAATAGATTGCCAATTTCATTGTAATAGTAAGAGACAATTGTAGAGCAAAAGAGCAATAGAGCAAGAAAGCAAGTTGGGAAATAAAGAGAAAGTGTTTTTTAGAGAATTTGTGAGCGTTTTGTGTCTCCAATCACGAAGTGAAAAGATTGCGCATTGTGTTATTTGTGTTTAATTTGTTTTATTTGTTATTCGAGTTTCTACAAATTGGTATCAAAGCGGCATCTAGATTTTACAATTGCTCCTGCAATCTTTGTGAGAGGAAAATATTTTATAATATTTCAATACTAATATCAACTGCATGTAGCCATGTAACCTTGAAAGTGCATAATGTTGTTACCTTTATTTTACCTGATCCCTACTTGTATAACTTTCAGCCAGTTACTTGAGTGCTGCACCTTTTGCATTTTACATGCAGTTCAATGCCATGCTCCCACTGGCATCAGCAACAAATATTACCTGCCACAGGTAACCAAATCTAAGAATTTGCCGTCATCAGAACTAAAATTGAAATCTGGAAGTTTTCATCTGAACAGTAATAATAATTTTTAAAACAATAAATAAAATAAACTAGAATATAGCCAAATCAAGATGTGCAAGACACTATAAGCATTCTAATGATGAGCTAAGAATAAATTGTATCTATCATGTTATTTACCCTTATTTAATAAATCACTCAGATTTCTCATATAATACTTTTCTTGAAAATATATACAACATAGTGACTCATAAAACTGAAGTTTGATTACCAATGCTCCTGCTTTCGTAGCCATTCTCTTAGCTCTCATGTCAGTCTTTTCGACAAAAACTTTCCTACTATTCTGAGTGTCTTTTGCCTTTCGCAACTTTTGATATGGAGCAGCTGCTCTAAGCGTTGCATCGCCATCAACTGCTAACCTCTTAACAGGTTCCTGCTCTAAGCGTTGCATCGCCATTAATTTCTACCTTATAAATTAATATTTATCTCTCATTTATTTTGAAGCTCAGCCATACTTGAATTATGGACAAATTGATAGAGCCCTAATTCCCTTGAAGCTTTGGTATTATAGAAGAAGAGAGAAACCCCTAAATTGGTGCTTTTACCTACAAAACAAAAAGGCTTGAACCCCATCTGCCGCATGAAACGTGGGGGACTGAAGAAGCTGCTTGAACGTTTTTTGTATGCTGACTAAGCAGTCATTTGGGCTGAGGTCTGCCTATTTGAACAACCCTTATCTTGGGGTTAATTGTTTGGATGAGTGTTTTTTTGAAACTTTTTATCAAAATAGATCTGTTTTAAAATTAATTCTAAAAATGGGTTGTGCGTCTAAGACCCATTCAAACAATTAACCCCTCATTTTGAGCTGTTTCTGTTAAAAGTTCATCACTAGCCCAATGGAGTTTAGCCTAATAATTATGAGAGCCCAAATTATCAAGAATACTAATTGGCCCACTTAAAGTAGAAGTTCATATTCTAGAAATTTCTTGATAAATTTTAGAAGTGTTTAGAATGTTAGATTTATGTGGACATTTAAAGAATGTTCTAGAAAGTGAAAAATATCTAGATATTTGCAGGATTGCTCTAGACAAATGTGTGGTCCACATTGTCTAGCCCACACTATAAATATTCCTCCATCCCACCACATTTTGTATCCAAGAAAAAGTAAAAGTTGTAGTATCCTACAAAGTGTCGTCAAAGAGTCCTAGAGTGATTTTGTAGTGTTAGTTCTAAACACTTGTATTGTAATCTCTTCTTTAGTGGTCTTAATAAAAGATGTTCGTGTTTCCCACATAAGAGTTGTGTTCAACAGTTTCTTGGACAATTTTGGAGTTATTTGGTCACTGTTTTGTGGGTAATTTGGGGGGTAAAATCAGTGGATGTGTTGGGAGTTTGATTTCGAGCTAGCATCTTAGAGGTCATTTGTTGGTGATTTTTTTTTTTTTTTTTTTTTTTTGAGGAAATATGCAAAGGTGGTAATCTCTTTCCCTTCTCCCTTCATTATTGTAATGTTCCTTAGGTAGATTTATTTTCTTGATATAGCTAGCCAACTAGATTGTTCTTTACTGTTTTAATTATATTTTGGTGTATATGTAAAGTAAAATGACCTTTAATGATATCATCTCACCTAAGTCGAAATTTAGGCAAAGAATACGCATGTCTTATAATAGAATCACTCTAAATTCTTGTGGATCCTTCTATCTTGTATATTTTTATTTTGTCAATTCAAATCTTTATAGTCGTTGAAAAATTAATAAATGTGGAGCAAAATCGCAAATTTAGAAGTGGTATCTTTGATGCAAAGAACTATATATATGTTTAGAGTTTGTCTGCGATAATTTCAACACTAACGTCAATATATGTAGGCAATTTATCTGAAATTGAATCTCAGTGATGATTTTCAACAATTGTTATCTTCGTTGATTTTTACTAAAATTTTGTTAGTAAATTATATTGTATCGTATTTTCAACTTATCAATGGAAAATGAAAATTTTAGATTTAAAAAAGTAATAATAATAATAGTATTATTGGTAACAACTCGAAAAATTCAGCTAAACCGTAAGGATAATTACCATCAAATATAGTATTATGCATTAACTAATTTGACTCGAATAATAAATAAAATGAAATTATCGGTAGATATATAACTCGAATTTGCATGAATTATTAATAAAAGTTTTTCGACAGTTCTCTTTATTACAAAACAATGTTTAAATTAATTAAAAATGAGATTCTAAGTCTAAAGCAAACAATGCTACCAACGGCGATAGGTAACCTAGATTCAAATATAGTATCATGTTTTTTTTTTAATTTGTTTATATATATCCGGCTATGGATTGAATTTTTTAAAATAGAAAATATGAGATTAATACAACCCGAGAATATCAAATCAAATTCAACTATAAAATATATGAGTTTGGTTGCTCTATGCATAGGTTTGTATGGGTTAGAGGATTGCACTAAAAAAATTAGATTGGTCCAAAAAATTATCCTTAACTTAACTCAGTCTGAACCATGTACACCACTAATAAGGATGTATACATGTCTAATAGATCATTGATTAAAATTCTTCTCATCCTCAATTATTGTTGAGCTAAACAAAGATAGATATATATA